>JAAGKR010005135.1:0-54005 GCA_011419295.1 Clarias macrocephalus | reverse complement strand
GAGAGAGAGAGAGAGAGAGAGGGAGAGAGACATTGGAGATTGAAGAAAGACACACATCCATCATCCTAGCCATTCATTTCATAATTCTATTACGAGACTCTTCCCACACCGTCTCACAAACACAAGCTATAGTACACCCAAAAACAAACATGTTTCCTGTGATATTGAACTTTTAGGCTTATCGTACAAAGCAGGGATTGATTTATGGTCACACTGATCTCTGATATCCCCCAAATAATGCGTTTCCTTCTGAGTCTGGATCCTCTCAAGGTTCCTTCCTCATTTCATCTCAGGGAGGTTTTCCCTCGTCACCCCCGGCTTGCTCATCAGAGACAAATTGATTGTTAAGAGCTATACTTTAATCCTTACATTATTTCTTATTTCTATGCATTTTTTTTCCATTTCTGTAAAGCTGCGTCCATTCTTAAAAGTATTATGCGAATAAAATGGAATTGAACTGAATAAGCATTTCTCTGACGAATCGCTCTTTCTGCACTATAACCGGTTAAAAGAATTGGGTTTCGCCTCTGTACCAGACTGTAGCATAAGAAACAGTCCTAGAGTGAAGGCAGCACTAAAGTCCGCACCTAACTTTAAGTGCCTTGTTGTGGTCAACAGCAGTGAATTGCAGAGACAGCGAGCTCTGGGCTCTGAGTGCCGCGTTTGATGGAAATGTCCACAGCGAGCAAAAATCAAACAAATAAAATACTAATAAAATTTTTTTTTATTTAATCTCACAGTTGTTTTAAAATTAGCAGCATGTGCGGTATTCCCAAAGCATGCATGTCAGTAGGCGCAGACGCTGTTTTTATTGGACGATCTGCTGATTGAAAGCACACACTGATGAGTTATCAGATATATAGCAGGATATATAGAAGACACACCCAGGACACACCCAGGACACACCCAGGACACACCCATACTCACTCTATGCCCATCTTCTCCAGCTGTAGATCAGTGAGGTAGCGCAGCCCGACTCCGGTTATCTTCTGTTCTGTAGACACACACATACACACACCAAGAGGCATAATCACTTACACAAACATTAACAGAAAGAAAGAAATTAAGAAAGAAATTGGGGGGGGGGGGGGGGATTGCATGAAAAGCAAAAAATACCAAATTAAAGAAAGAAAACACTAGTAATAATTAGAGATAGAAATAAATTGTCGTGAAAAGAATCTGTGAGAAGGTAAGTTAGTTAGTTAGCAGGGGTAAAGCAGGAGTGCTGTGAAGGTTAATATTACATTTGGAGATCTTTGTGGTTTCTGTTTCACACTCAGTTTATCAGCTTCCGGATCAAAGTCACACACACACACACACACACACACACACACACACACACAACATAATGTAAAAAAAAAAAAAAAGTTTACATATTTTTTACAAAAACAAACAAATAAATAAATAAATAAATAGCTTTCCCCCCTCAAAATGTGACATCATATGAGAGAAGCCCCTCCCCTCGCTTGTTAATCAGGAGTGTTACTTTTTAAAGGGGCGTGGCTTAAGAGGAGCTCATTTACCCAGACACTGAAACAGCACGTTCGGAAGGAGGAGTGCAACAGAAAACTGTGATGGGACAAAGAGGAGCTCACGGGGGAGCCTTCAGGGGAGGACCAATGGAAATTGAAATAAAAAAGTATTTGATAAAAGAGGATTTTAACTGAAAGAAAGATGAGGGAGATGAAGACCAGAAGGAATGTGACTTATCTAATACCAAATGCCATAAAAAAAGAAGAACAAACACACACACACACACACACACACACACACACACACACACACACACACTCTCTCTCTCTCTGAGACATGCGTTAAAAGAAAGAATAAAATAAATGGCAACATATGGGACAAAGTCACAAACATACAGAGGACTGATTTTATTGAATCTTTTTCACACATATGAAGGACCTTCAAGCTTTAATCCTTGCCTCCTTTCTCTCACTCACACACACACACACACGTCTGACTCAGGGGACAAGGTGAAGATAAACCCGTTTCTTACGTCTGTAAACACATTCCTGTTCAGAATATACGGCTCGTGTGGAGGAGTTTATTAACCTGAAGAATCCTAACTATTCTTACCTGCATTTTTTATGAATATGCAAATCTGCAAATCAGAATATATAATATAATTACATATATAACATATTAAACAATGTATACATATAACCATATATTAATAACCTAATATGAAAAAAAAAACATTAACATTAATACAATATTTTGTACCTGTGTATTAGTGTTGAATTTTTATTTCTTTATTTTATAGAATAAAAGATCATAACTATGACACTTTTTTCCCACATCCGTTTTAAGAATGACTCCGCCCATAAGCGCTAGGATTGGCTACAAGGTTCGCGCTTTGCCTCGACAACTAATCAGGACAGCGCGCTTCTAATGAATATGCAACAGAGGGTGGAGCAGGGGCCGGAAAACGGGTAGCAAAACAAAATGTAACAAATACATTTATTTAACGAAAGAACGATTAACGTTTCTTAATGAACACGAAAGTCAATTACCTCTAAACTTTTTCTCCCACTCTCCGAGGCCTTGTTTCCGGAGATATGAGCAGGTTTCCTCGGTGTCCCAATTCTTAAAATTTCCCTCATCCCTCCGCGGTTTCTCGGTTAAACCCTGCTTCTCTGGGGTTTTAAAGCCCTCCACGCACAGAGGCTCCTCTCTCAGGCGCTTTCGGCTGTCCATGCTAAGTGTTTTCTCCGACTGTCACAGCGAGGTTTGGGATTAAACCACGCACCGTTCCTAAAGGAAACTACACGCCGAATGCCGGGTCTATTTTTGTCTTTGGCGGTTTAGCATTATGTGGGCTTTGTCAACACACTGCCATCTAGCGGTACGGCACAAATACTGTACATACACTATACGTGAGACGCAGGAGGCCGACCCAACCAGAAATAGTAGTTTTCTACATTTTACTCAATTAAAATTTTGTTTATTTATTCTGTATAACGACTTGGTTATCACATACAATAAGTCAAAATGATCCCTTTTTATATATTACAGATAGAAAAAAAATTGTACTACTTCTATACTTTTCTCAATAGACAGTCACATCTTAAAAACTACATGTCCCATAATTCCATGTTTTTAAGCGCGCCCTAGCGGTCCTCTTAGCGTTTCAACCTAGCGCAAACTACCAAACAAACTTTTCCCCATTAGCTAGTTTTTAAATTAACATTTTATTAATTAGTTATTTTTATAAATGAGAAAAAAAATCCTGTTTATCCTTATAAAAAAATGTTCTGTTCGTTAAATATCTAGCTAGCCCCTGATGAAAAGGCGGCATTTGATTGGTCAAGAAGCTCTACATAATAAAACAGGGCTGCGACTAAAACAACTAAAAGTCCTATATTTTTCAATGTGTTTCATATAAATCAGAAATTTCAAACATTTTATACAACCAGGTAAAATTATTTATTTAAATATTAAATAATAATTATTTAATTAGATATTAAATGTTGTAAATACAAATTTAAATACTCTGAGTCTGGAACATAAATTACGAAAATTTGCAAGAATTTAATTTGTATAAGCACCAAATTCACATTTGAATATAAATGACATTATTTTTTAATTTAATCAGATAAATGTCTTTTATTTTTATATCTCGTGTGCACTTTTACTGCGTGGCACTTCCGGGAAAGGGCGTGGCGTTACCATATGTGGGCGGGACTTAAAGTCGAACAGGAAAGTGAGTCGCTTCTTCCTTGGCGTTCAGCGAAACGGTAATAAAAATAATAATAAATCATTTTCCCACTTTTAATTTAATTTGTTTAGATAATGTGGCTGTTTGATGAGGATTGATGGTGGTCGCATAATCCTCATACATTTATTAGCGCTTATTTGTTTTTTTGTTAGCTTTGAGCTAACATTAGTTACCGTTAGCCGGTTAGCTTAGCGGTTATTTTTTTTACTTAATCGGTATTTATTAAGCTGTAAGGTTAAATATTTATGTCTAGGCAACATTTTTCTATTTAAATTGTATTTTTGTATAAATTAAGCGTTTATGCTGTGGGTTGAAGTGAAGTATTTTGTGCTTTACAGGCCTCGGGATGGGTCGATAGCGCGCGTGTGTGGGTTTTTGTTGTTTTTTAACATCCGGGTATTTTCTCTCTTACTCGTATGGAGTTGTTCGAAACTGCTGAATTGAATCGCAGCATTATTTACTTGTTAACTTGTGATGTAAGATGATTTTTTACCCTTTCAATCTTTTACGAGTACATATTCTCGTGTAACATGTTTTAAAAATAAATAAATAAAAACAAAAGTTAACTTTTCTTTAAAAAAAAAATATCGGTTGCTCCAGAATGCCAGTGGTAAAATGCATTTAAAGGGAAAATGCCAATACCATTATGACATAACGAATTATATAACAATTTGTTTATATATATATATATATATATATACGACTAAGGAGGGTATTAGACAATTTTTGCCATGCGTTTATGGCTAAACCCTTTGCAATATCACAAACTTTGCATCCTCAGTGTCTTGAGATTATATTGGCCAAGTTTGGTGCAGATCGTAAATTCCCTAGGAGGAATGTATCCTAGTCTGTTTTGTGTGTTTTGCAAACAATTTAAACATATAGTTGCAAGGCAACAATGGTTGGGCCCAAGCACCTGCACCATCGCCATAAAGGGCGCACTACAAGACAGTGAGCGCACGCATTTAAAGAGGAAATATCAACACCATTATGACATAATAATATATAACTATAATTATAGTTAAGTACCGAAGTTATTAGCCACATTTTTCCATAAGTTTAAATCCTCGCCACGGCAGAACCGTTTGAGACATCAAAAATCCCTTCACAATTTTGCGTCTGCAATATGTTCAGATCATATCGACCCGGTTTGGTCGCGATTGTGTAAATCCACTAGAAGGAGTATATCATAGTCTATTGGGTGTGTTTTGCAAACAACCCATAATAACTGACTTCCTCTTGAGTAGCACCCATGACATGCCTTTTGTATTTAATGCCTTACTTTCCACAGCATGGTGTTAGGGAGGGGTGAAGCCTTATTGCGCTTTCAGACGTTTTTTCCTGATTGTGCTGGGCAATGATTTAAAACTATCGAAAATGGTGATCTGTATAAGTTTGAGAGAGATTAACACTCGACTGATGAAGACGGTTAGATGCAGACTAATCTAAGCGTAACAGGGCTACATTTAATAATCATTTGTGGCTGTACGCCTTCAATAGGTGTTAAGATTGTCTGTGCAACATATTAAATAATGTTTGATGTGACTGTTATGTTAACTATTTCTTTTTTTGTTAGGTAGAAACGTTTCACTCGTCATGTAAGTAGCTTCTTCTGTCAGCGGGAAGTTCATAAGCTTTTTCACCTGTCCACAGAAATATCAAGACCTCTTCACATGTCTGCCAGGAAGGTCACACCTAGGGATGCCCCCTGCTATCTCTGGTCTTTACATCTTAATGAGTCTCCCTAATCTCACTTACCGCAGACGGGAGAAGCTACTTGGATGTGTAGTGAAACATCTCTACCTAACAAGAAAGAAGTTCAGTCCCAGATAGCCTCACCAGGTCATCTGAGAATTCACATAGACATTTGTATTTGTGGTGTTGTAGGGAAATTAATCAAGACAATTCAAGACAGTTTATACCTCCATGAATTGCTCTTGATTTTATATATTTATTTGTAAAGACGCAGTGTAATATTTACAGTTGCGTCCATGGCGATTAATTAATTTACTTGTTTATTTATTTTTTTAATCTGGCCTGCCATTTTCAATCATTGTAAGAACTAGAATTAACAGCAAATAAAAACATGTTTGTAACCTTCCTTTGGTGGGTATGATGTTGTTGTTGGTCTTTCCGATCCGTACACAGCTTGCAACAGGTTTTATGACTGTTCAAACCTGCACTGCATCCAGTGGCTGAGGTTTGATCAAAGGGTGGGAACTGATCTCTGACCTTCCGCGTGGCACGTGAGGAACCTACCACTGAGCCACCAATGCCCTAATGGATAATTGTATGTTAATGATAAAACACAGCCTGTTAAATAACTTTTGCTCTACAGGCTTTCCCTCATTTAAATAAATCCCAAAATAAAAAAAGTGTTCCAGGACAGCGAATGCTTACTGGTCAGTGCCCGTTTTGGAGAAATCAGTCACAGCTGAAAATGAGGTTATAGCTACCAACAAGTGTGAGCGAATGCTGTCACATGCATCCACGTGACACTTGCCGTTAGAGGGTTTGCAACATTTTGCCCACCTCCACGAGCTCACAGACTCCCATTACTGGCTTCTGTCACTATAATCAACAGAAGGAAAACATCATAGTTTCAAAATTGTGGTTTAGACATTTAGATGGGCAGTTTTTCTGTGTTACTTGAGCAGATGATCAAAACTTGGTATGTTTACAGTGATTGAGTTAAAAATAAATTGTGATTGTCATTGAGATTACTATTTCTCTCTCTCTCTCTTTAATCTTATCAGATGGCAGCGATCCGTAAGAAGCTGGTAATCGTAGGGGATGGCGCTTGTGGAAAGACCTGCTTGCTGATTGTCTTCAGTAAAGACCAGTTCCCCGAGGTCTATGTCCCCACCGTGTTCGAGAATTACGTCGCAGACATCGAAGTGGATGGAAAGCAGGTACGAAAGACGAGGGTTTAAATCGAATCGTTACATTAAATATAGAAGCTCTGAATTCTTATTACAGTTTGAAGAAAGGGGGAATATTATTGAATGTGAAAACCGTCCTTTTGATTCTGATGTCCGGTTTATTTCTTTAATGATTTGTTAAACCTTTAAAAAAGTTATTAGATCTGTTAAGTAAGTCAGAAAATGATTCGAGTCAGCTGAACTCGTGGAGCGGAAATGCCATGCGTATGGTGTGTGTATATATGGTTAGTCGAAGATAAAAATAAATCATAACATGTAAGAGTGGGTGGAGTCATTGTGAATGAGATCATGCCCAATGGGAATGAGAAGAACTGCAGGTTTGAGGCTTCATGCAGGATGTGTAATTGAGCTGATGTGTGTTTGTGTGCAGGTAGAGCTGGCTCTGTGGGATACCGCCGGTCAGGAGGATTACGACCGCCTTAGGCCACTCTCGTACCCGGACACAGACGTCATACTCATGTGCTTCTCTATAGACAGCCCTGACAGCTTGGGTGAGCCGTGGCTGAAATCATAAAAATGAAGAAACTTGAGCATCGTGTTGTTGATTTTTCCATCAGTGTTGTATTAATATTTAATCTTTTTTTTTTTTTTTTTTTTTTTTTTCAGAGAATATTCCGGAGAAGTGGACGCCAGAAGTGAAGCATTTCTGCCCGAACGTTCCCATTATCCTCGTGGGGAACAAGAAGGACCTGAGGAACGACGAGCACACTCGACGAGAGCTGTCCAAAATGAAACAGGTTCAGTTTTCTTTTCTGTTTATTTATTGTTTTATACAGTGAAACAGATTACCGGATAGCAATGTGCTAGTTTCGCTCACAGCTTCTCTTTAAGAAGATTGCTTTCACTGTGTCCTTAACGCATTATTTGAAATATTTTATACGTTTAGTTATATTTTATAAATAGATTTTTTAGAGGGAATGAGACATGACATGAAGAACTAACGTTTGCTCTTTGATACAAATTAATCAGAGAGAACTTAAGCTTTGTTCTTCTTACACTGGAGGTGGGAAATTGTGGCATTGTGTAATTTTTGTTCTTGGTGCGTTTATTTGTTAGTAACAAGCTGTTTCGATATAAAAGCAATGATGTCCAAAAGTATGTGAACACCTGACAATCATAGCCAGATTGAACTCGAATTTCAAGTTAAATTAAAACAAGTTAAAAAATTTTTTCTTCCCAGTCTAAGAAACGGCTTTTGATCTATGAATTGACATGCCTGTGATTTGCACGTTAATAGAAAGCAAGAAGACGGCAGTATTAGTAATAAAACGTCTGATAATCTAAAATAATTTCTTACACCAGATTTTAGCTTCACTGTTGCAAATCTAAACAAAAATAATAAAAGTATCCAGGTCAGTTCCGCCTACTTTGCTTCAATAAAGGTAGCTCCGCCTTCCAGTGCTTTGAATCTTTAACACTAATTTTGTGATCTCATGTTTAGACATGACTGCACAAATAATTTTGCTAATGAGTAATCCAATGTCTGTTTCAGGAGCCCGTAAAACCAGAAGAAGGTCGCGACATGGCGAACAGGATCAACGCTTTCGGCTATTTAGAATGCTCAGCAAAGACGAAAGACGGCGTGAGGGAAGTGTTCGAAATGGCCACCAGGGCGGCGCTGCAGGCCAAGAAGCGCAGCAAGAAGAGCGGATGTCTGTTACTCTAGACATCAAACTGATTTACGGGCTGGTCTGATCTTTAAGTCTGCCATCGTGAAACAGGGAGGGAGGGCGGGGTTTAATTCCCATGATTCAGCCAATCAAAGGCAGGAATTTGAAGAAACCGTGATTCATGATAAGGACGTCTGGAACAGCTTAGCGATTCGGATAACGGCGTTATTTTGTCATAAGGCCCAGAATAGATAACTGTTCCGATAATGGTTTTAATACACCCATGTCCACTTTCCCTTGGTTATACTCACTTGGGCACTGCTGCATCATCAACATGGTGGACAATGCAAGCCATGAGAAACTGGTTTGTGGGACGGTTTGTGGCTCAACATCTAGATTTTTTTTTACTAATAATTAGCATACTAGCTAGTTTACAATCCAGTCCAAGACTCTATATTTAAGGGGAAGTGAACAAAGGTGTGAGAGAAACAGCGCAGGTTCATTTTAAGACTTCCTCTGGGCATTCGAGGTTAGGGTTTTTAAAAGGAATCAGTCACTATGATCTTTTTTTCCCCCCCTCACTGGTTTTCGTCCTGATCTCTGTCTTCACTGACCGTGTTGAACTGACTGTATGTATGTTTGTATATGTGTGTACATGAATGCATGCGCATCTTTCTTTGTAAATGAGTGAGTATATTTAGAGTGCTTTTTTTCACCCTCCGTTTTCTTTATTCTCATACCTGGTATCTTATAGGATTCTGGGCTGTACATTAGTGACCTGATCCATTTGGAAATTGGTTTCATGTTATTTAAAAGCATACAGTTTTTTAAACATTTAGAAAATAAAAAAAATAATAATTGAAAAACCAAACTTTGTTGTCTCGTTTGCTTTGACTCGCTTTATATAATGGATGAGAAGCCAGGTAAAAAATCGTTAAAATGTGTCATTTTTATATGGTTCTTTTTTCCTCGGAACAGAGAATCCAGCACTCATAAAGACATAAATTATACAGGATTATCACTACACTTCATTTATGTACTATATCAATAAGTGTAAGGTTTTGTGTGTCCGTGTTATACACTACCGTTCAAAAGTTTGTGAGCACTTTTTAACTTCCAAGGTCATTCCTGATTTTTATTTCTTTCCATGTTGTAAAACATGTCCAAAATACACAATAATCTCCAGTTGATATTGAGATGTATCTGCTATTTATGATCTGTAAATCCTTCATAATGGCTCTAATCTGAGGTTGTTTGTTAATTGGTGATTTCTGAGGCTGGTAAAACTAAATGACCAACTTTGCTGCTGCAGCGGTATGGTTTGGTCTTGCTTTCCTGGAAAGGTCTTTATGAGAGACCGATTCATCATGAGTTTTGCAAATGCCATGCAATGACCATACTCTTCTTGCAACAACTATTCTAGAACAGCTGACCTCCACATTTTAATAACAACTGACTTATTGTTGTTACATAATTCCCTAATTCCATATTTGTCATTTCATAGTTTTGAAATTCCTAGAATTACTGTAGAAAATCACTAAACAAAAATAAATAAATTTGCAAGTCATGACATACTTTTGAGCAATAATGAACATTCACATAAAGCTGAATTTGGAAAATTGAGGTGCAACTACAGCAGAACCTCGGCATACAAATTTAACTCGTTCTGGAGTCGAGTTCTTAAGGCAAAAATTCGTATTGTGATTTGAATTTTCCCATTAATAATGTAAATGTAGATAATCCATTCCAGCCAACCAAAAATATTACCAATATTACAAAACAGCACTTGAAAACTCATGTTGCTTTTGAACACCTGCTGAAAGCAACAAGTTTTGAACGGCTCCCAGATGTATGCCCAACTTTCATATCACATTTGAATAGGTCTGGCTCATTATACATTTTCCTTTTCTTCTCAGTGACGGTGAGTTTCATCACTCAGAACTTGAGCACAATGTAAGTAATCGGTGTCAGATTTCACAATCCTTGTTCCTTCAAAAATTCGTTCCAAAAGTCAGTTGATAATCTTATGAAGTTTCTGCAGTTACAAAATCTGAACTAAATCAAGGTGGTGCTTTTCAAAGTTTAGGTGTATTCAGTAAAAAAAATTAACTCCTCCCGACCCCCCCTCCAGAGTGGCTTTTTCTTTCTTTCTTTCATTCATTTTGTTTTATTCTTTCACATTTGTTTTATTCTTTCGCATTTTCAGGTCTCTTCTTTCCATAGCTTGCTTGCATTCTTTCCTTTTCATTTTATTTGTTCTCTCTTCTTACTTTCTTTCTTTGTCTTTTTTCAGGTTTTCATTTTGTTCTTTGTCTCTTCTTTCTTTTCCTTTCTTTTTGTTTTCATTTTAATAAAAAAAAAATCCTTTCTTTCTTTCTGGTTTATTCTTTCACCTTTTATCTGTTCTTCCCATAGCCTGCTTGATTTTTCTTCCTTTATGTTTTATTCGTTTACATTTTGTGTCTTTCTTCTCTTCTTCACCCATCTGCCTTCTTTCTTTCTTTCCATCCTTTAACATTTTTTCTCTTGTTTCTTTCTTATTCTTTCTCTTCTTTCTTTTGTGGCCTGCGATGCATTGGCACCCTGTCCAGGATGTCCCCTGCCGCGTGCCCCTAGTGTCCTATGACCGGCTCCAGGCCCCTGTGACCCTGTACAGAACAAGTGGTATAGAGAGAGAGAATGAATAAATGAATGAATGGTTAATACATATTATACAATCATTTCCAAAAATGATTGATGGGCGAGCTGTGATGAGAAAAACAATCGAGTCTGCTCCATCTCAACACCTCGTCGTCCCCTGTAACAGCACCACTCTGAGACTTGTCGGGGTTTCCGTGTTATCTGGCAACCCTGCTGCTGTTAGCTGTTAGCTACAGTAGCGCTCCCACTGCATCGCACACATGCACGCGCAGTCTCAACAACACCACACTATAAACCTGTTTACCGAATAAAGGTAAGAGTCTTAACACCACCAGTGTAACGCTGGTTTCTGCACGACGTCACAGATAATATTTATTGTTTCATTTTCGCATGCTAGTAAAGCTAACAAAGCGTAGCAAATTGTTGACGTTAGCTAGCTAGCTAGCTAGCATTAGCCACCTCTTTAGCACGGAGTTAGCCTGCTAATGAACTCTGTTAGCTCATTCTGATGGACTGGTGTACATTAGCGCCGTTTAATATCAGTTTACAAACTCTACAGTGTTACACGTTTGTCCGTTAAATAACCAACCACATGCTAGCTAACAGTATGAACTAGTTAGCTCTTTATATTGGCTCTGACTTTTAACTAGTCCAGTAACTAATTCTATTCCTTTTTGCTGGTTTTAACTAGCTAACTAACCTCTCTGATATAAACTAGCTTAACTGAGACACCACAGACTAACTGGTTTTTACTCCAGTACCACAGTACTATAATGTAAGTGTAAGTGGGTGAATCACTGAACCCTCAGTAGTTAATAGCAGTGAGATGTCGAGCAGGTTAAAGTGATCTCAGGGGTGTGATGGACTGGGAAATTAATCAACTGTGCTGCAGAATGTGGTGGTTTTATTTTCCCTCTTCATCAACACCAACTGACCTTCTTTGTGCTGACTTTTATTTTTTACTTTCTATTTTGTATATTCTTGCCAGACCCAGTTTTTCTTTCTTACCTCCTTCCTTTTTATTTCTTTTTCGCTTGCTTGATCTTTCTTTTCTCTCTCTCTCTTTACACTTGCTTTCTTTCTGTTCTCTTTCATCTATATTTTGTCTGGTCTTTTCACTAGATAATTTCTCTCTCTCTTTTTTTTTACTTATTTATGTTCTTTTTTTATTTCTTTATACTTGTTTTATTCTCTTTCGTTCTTGTCTGCTTGCTTGCCTTCTTGCTTCATTTTCTTTTTATCTTTTTCATTCATTATTTTTTCTTTTGTTTTTTTTATCATTCTTGCTTGCTCTCGATTTCTTGCTTCTTTTTTCATTTTGCTTGTATGCTTTTCATGCTTGCTTTCTTTCTTTCTTTTCTTTCATTTTTTAGATTTTTTCTTTTTTTTGGTTGTTTTTGTTTCTGTTTTCCTTCTTCTACATTTTCTCTAATCTTTTTATGGACCTTGTTTCCTAGATATTTTCTTTTTTACCTACTTTATTTATTTTTTTCTTTTTTTCTTTCATGCTTGCTTTTATTATATATGTTATATGATTTTTTTTTCACTTGATTTCTTTGTTCCAGGCTTTCTTGCTTAGTTGCTTGGTCACTTTATGTCTTTTGGTTTTGTTTTGAGGGTTCTTCCTGTCTTTCTTGCTTGCTTGCCTTCCATTTTTAAAGATTTTTTATGCTTGCTTTTTTTCTGTTTTCTTTGGTTCATTCCTTTATCCACAACTTTATTGTTGTTTTTCTTTTTCTTTCATTCTTGCATGTTCTTTTCTTCCTAGCTTGTTTTTATTTCTTCTATTTTTGTTTAGCTGGCTTTCTTCTTGTTTTCTTTCTTTTACGTTTTCTCTTTTCACAGACCTTTTTCTTCCAGATATTTTTCCTTTGTTTTTACTTTCCTTTTCTTTCTTTCTTTCTTTCTTTCTTTCTTTCTTTCTTTCTTTAAGGATCAACTTTGCAGCTCATTTTGCTGTTTTATTTCCTACTTCATCGAGAATCACATTTTTGACGCTTTAAAGTTTTCGCTTCTCCATGATATAATTTTTAGGACTGTGAAAGTAAAAAATAAATACAGATCCAAATGCATATAACACATCAAATTCAGTCTTTGATTTTAAATGTTTGTGATTTGTGGCTTTGTGGTAGATTAATTCATGCCAATGTATTTGAATTTGTGGTTAATAATCAATTTGCACTTTCAAAATACGAAGTTTACATTTATATCATGTTATACAAATGGTTTTAATAAAAAATAAATACTTAAACCATTGTTTAAAACTTCAGCCCTTAAACTGATTCTACATTTATTGTGAGCACAAACCTAAGCTGCGTTGATCTTTAATAGCTCAAGTGTGTGTGTGTGTGTTGTTTCAGAAGGAGAAGGCACTACTGAGGTCGTGTTACTGATCATGGATTATGGGAGGCGGTGAGTGAAAAGGCTTTCGACATTCTGTTCTTTTTATAAAACTGTTTGAGACTAAATGAAACTGATATTTTTATAGCAGACTCTGAGTGCTTGTTCAGTGATAAACACGGCAAAATAGAAATATTAATGCTTCCTTTTGACTCTCAGTTTAATCATTCTGCAACAGATTAATGCGGAAATCTTATGTGTGAGTGTTTGTGAAATTTTAGATCAATGGAAATCTTTTCATTTCAGAAATAAAAATAGTTCTCATCCTTTCCGTCCTCCTGACTGTGTGTGTGTGTGTGTGTGTGTGTGTGTGTGTGTGTGTGTGTGTGTGTGAACACAATCTTCTTATTATTTTATAAAATATTTTTGTCATTAAAGTGAACTAAAATAACCCCTGCTTCTGTTTTTTCAGACTGTTCATTTCATGCACTTAGCTGTCAGTGCACTTTACCTTATATGGAGTTGTGTGGGAGTTATCACATGCAAATGAGCTGTGTCATGAAAGCACTTTTATAAGCACGGCTTATAGAATTACATTATTGTTTAATAAAAACATCTGTGGTGAGGTTGTAATTGGTAGCTACATGCGGTATTTTCTTTTACATTTTGTCTTTTCTTACCAGAGCCTTTCTTTCTTTTTTTCTCATTTTGTCTCTTCATCCTTTCCTTCCTTCCTTCCTTCCTTCCTTCCTCCATTTCCACACTTTCTTTCACATCTTGTCTTTCTTTCTTTCACATTTTCTGTTCTGAGATGCTAAGATGATCACCGGCACAGCACTGAAAAGAACAGAAAATGTTTTTTCTTTTTTTCTTCCTTTCTTTCTTTTTTTCCTTTCACATTTTGTCTTATTTCTTTTCTTCATTTTCTTTCTTTCTATGTCTTTCTCTTTTTCTTGTCTCTTTTTTCTTGTCTCTTCTTTCTTTCCTTCTTTCATTACTTCACTGTCTTTTATATTTTTCTTTCCAGAACCTGTACAACTTCTTTTCTTTCACATTTTCTCTCTTCTTTTGTGAAAAGAAAGCAAGCAAGAATGAAGAAAATTTTTTTATTTTTTGCTTTTCTCTCTCTCTCTCTCTCTCTCTCTCTCTCTCTCTGATTTTCCATTTCTTTCTTTCGCATTACCTTTCTTTATGTCTGGTTTGGTTTGCACAAAGATATACGTACACTTAACTTAAATAATTAGAATCTTGTAGCTACATAACATTCTTTATTTCTTCAGTCTTGCTTTCTTTTTTTTCTTTCACATTTTGCCTCTTCTTTCCTCGGCACTTCCTTAACCGTGAGATGTTATCCTGGTTGATGGACTGCGTTTAGAGCGCAAGAGAGTGTGTGTCCAGTCACTCTGGTCCAGTGTGTCTCATGAAACAGTGTGTCAAAGTGCTGAGTGATTTCAAACTCTTTCTCTTCGGGTTTTAGGAGCGGACGCTGCGATCGTACGGGACGCCCGGAAAACAAGGATCACGACTATAGAGACGTGGACTACCGCGGGTACCCGCTTGATGGCGAGGGTTTAAGTAAAGACAGGCAGCACGGACGCGGGGAGTTTGACGACAGCCGGTTCAGAGGAAGAGGAAACCGAGAAGGCGGAGACGGACCGCGGCGAGGGATCGGCTTCTCGAATTCCCACGCACACTTCGAGCAGGAGGAGAGAGACTTCCGGCCAGACGATGAGCACGACGTCCACACGCGGGACTACGAGCGATACAGGCGTAGAACAGAAGACTGGAGGAGAGATGGAGGACAAGCGGAGGAGGAGAAATATTCCAGAAGTGTCCGATCAAGAAGGGTGGGAATCATGGGAAACGTTATCCTTAATAATAATAACGATTAAAATTACTCTGGAAAAATTCTCCTGTTCCACTTTGCTGACGCTTTCTAAAGTCACGTTACGCTGTTACACCCTGTCTGATTATTACAGACATATATTTGTCATATAAAGACATTTCTTTCTTTTTTTCATTTCACAGATTCTCTTCTTTTCTTTTGATGCTTGCTTTCTTTTCTTTTTTTTGCTTGAGTTTTTGTTCTTTCTTCCTTTCTTCTTTTTTTCCCACAGATCCGAATCTTTTTTCTTTTAGAGATGTTATTTTCCTATTTTTGAGTCTTTTTCTTTTTCTTTCTTTCCACAGCCCTTCTTTGAATCGTTCGTTTTTTACTTTAAAGAATTTCTTTCTTTCTTTCTTTTGTCCTTTTGTTCCACAGCCCTTCTTCCAATCTTTCACTCATCATTCCTTTTGAGATTTTTCTATTTTTGATGCTTGATTTCCTTTTACCAGCATTTTTGTTTTTTCTTTCTTTCATCCTTTTTTTTACAGCCTTTCTTTGAGTCTTATGTTTGAGATTTGCTTTCTTTCTTCCGTTTTTCCACAGCCTTTTTCTTTTTTCTTGCTTGTTAATGTTTTATGCCTTATTTGTATTTCTTTTCTTATCTTTTCTTTTTTTTCTTGCCTTCTTCCTCTCTGAATACCTTTTATCATTTCTTACTTTCTAAACATTTCTGTCTTGCTTTCTTTCTTGCTTTTTCTTTTTTACATTTTCATTTTCTTCTTTCCACAGCCCTTCTTTCGTCTTGATTTTTTTCTTGTTTGCATGCTTGCTTCTTGATCTTTCGTTCATGTTGTCCCTTTTTCCCGCACATCTTCTTCTAGACCTTCATCCTGCCTTTTCTCTTCGAGATTTTCTTTTTTCATTCTTTGTTTCCTGCCTGCTTTCTTTTGTTCATGCTTCATTTTATTGTTCTTTCTTTTCGAAACATTTTCTCTTTTTCCTGCTTTTCTTTCATTCTTTCTTTAATAATTCTTTTTCTTTTTCTTTCTCGAAACCATGTGGCACATCTTAGCACCAGCACAGGGTTACAGCAGCATCAGGATCAGCACAGGAAGCATAACAAGCTGTGTTTCCTATATTGTCTTCCTACATTTTTCTCTTCACCTCTGTTTTCTCTATAAAGTGTAAACCTTTAGTTTTTTACTAACTGGTTCATGTAATAGCAACAACAGTAATTATAAACATCGTTTGACAAAATCATGGTAGTGTTTAAACATCTGGATGAAATAAATCCGAGAGGTGGGGCGGCATCTAAACCTTCTCCTCATTACTAGTGGTTTGTTGTGAAATCTGAGACATATCTGTAACTAGCTAGCAAGAATCGTTATGTCTTTTCACTCTCCTCTCTCGCGCAGCAGGGCGGATGGAGGGACGAGGAAGGAGAGATGAGTTACAGGGCGGAGTCGGGCGTAGAGGACGCAGAGCTGCGTGATCAGGATTACAGAGCTGAAGACCAGAAACCCAGCAACATCATCATGCTGAGGATGCTCCCACCTGACGCCACCGCCAACGAGGTATACACACACACACACACACACACACACACACACACACACACACACACACACACACACACAAGGTACAACATTGATCATTACCTTAGATAATTATGACCTCTAACTCTTTTTGTGATTTTTAATTGAACTGTTGGGTGAAAAATCTAATACTAATATTTTTATATTATTTTATTGTTAAAATAAAATACCATATTAAAAAACCATATTAACACATTAATCATTTTAAATTATTTTTATTAGATTTTAATTGTATAATATTATAAGATTTTAATAAATTATTTTTATTAGATCTCTATCACCTATTTTATATTCAAATATATTAAATATAAAATAGTTGAGAGATACTTTTTTACATGATTGATTATAATTTCAGTAAATTTTATATAAGAAAAAGGGCTTTTTTGATGATAACCTGTGTTCTGTGTTTTTTTTTTTTTGTTTGTTTGTTTTTGGAATTTATAGGTTTTTATTTATTGTATGCACAAGATTTCTATGTATTTGTATGATATTCAGTATTAATGTGGTTAATATGCTGTTCCTTTGCACCTTATATATATATTTGCGTGTGTGTTTGTCAGATCCGAGCCCTGCTGCAGGTTCAGGGGATTCAGCCGCGAGATGTTCGCCTCATGAGGAATAAATCATCAGGTGAGAATTTTACCATCAGGCCTTTCATTTATTTATTAATTGAAACCACCAACAGTTTTGAGGAAATCTTTTTAAAACTCCTCCATCCTGACACCGTCACCTACAGTATAGTCTGCGCTGCTCTACGGAGTGTTTATATCCAACCATAACTGCTGTTCACATAAAACGTCTTGCTTTATTTAATCTACCACTGCACTCGATTCAAGTAAAGAAACTTGGAATTTTCACTCTCTCACTCAGGGGAAAAAAAATCCAAACAACACTCGAAACTAAATGACTCGGTTCCCGAGTCTGCTTGAAGAGGTGTTCACAGTATAGTACAGCGCATCCGTGCACATATCGAATCGGATGGAAGCTGATCGTACCTGAACATGGAAGTAGCTTGCCGTTCAGTTGTGACATCATCAGTGCCGTCGGTCTCCTCCTAAATCTCCTTGTGCGTGTAGCGCTTCGGCTGATACAGTAGTAAGGCATACAAGAGCATCACTCTTGACTTTTAATTATTATTATTATTATTTTGTTTTTTTTTTTACTGAAAATCAGTTATATTAGACGTGGCATAAAGGTTGACTTTCGTTATTCTCTTCTTTTCTTGTGTTTAATGATGGCTTACAAACCCATTATGTGCATACTGCCATCTGCTGGATCAGAGAGTGTAAATACACAGGTGTACCCGAGTACGGAGAGCAAAAATAATGTGAACGCTGGGCATTGGGGGAGGAGGGAGCACTCGTTACTGTGCACAAATACAAATCATTAGTGACTAAAGCGCAAACGCCCTAACTGAAGCGCTGTGTACTGCTTAAGATCAGTAACATATCAGCTTCTTCACTCTGTAACCCTGATGATACGGGCTGAGGAGGAAGGAAAACACACACCCCGTTTTTTTCTTCTTTTTCTTGATTTATACCTCGAACTGATCATAAATGATGAACAGAATTCAGAGCTCAGAGTTCCAAGGTAAGTCAAACACAGGGAAAATACGTCCACCACACACACTCATGCACACAACCAGTATTCAGTCAGGATACACAATTCCCAAGTTAGAGTCGTTTCCCTGAGTCATGCTGTTCAGTAGGAAAGCTGTACAGTACTAAAGGATGCAAAATTAGTGAAAAATCTTCCTACCATTTGAATTCATAATGTCTGCTTTTGGCCCACGGTACGTGTCGGGTCGTACAGTTCCATTGTGTTTTAAAGTAAGATTTTGTGAGACCCAAAGGCAGCGGAGGACGATCCTCTATCAGGAGGTATGACACAGGATCTGTCTGTATAGCCCAGTTCCCACTTACGCGATTTTTTTTTGTTCCAAATAACTACAGTTTCAAAGTCGTGTAGCTTGCCATGGCTCAGACCACGCTATGACGTCTTTAGCTGTGGCATCGCAGCGAGACACTTAAGGCGGAGCTAACGGGAAATGTTGTGGTCGATAAAGACATGGAAAAGCCAAAGATTTTTGGTAAAGTAAGGGTTATGGATGACCCAAGTGCGAGCTGGGGATCTGTAAAGTGGGATTAGGATCTGGAACCTGGATCTGGATCTCTAATCTTGTGTTTAACGGCGGCTTACAAACCGATATTATGTGCATACTGCCACCTGCTGTAAATACACAGGTGTACCTGAGTACGGAGAGCAAAAAATAATAATAATTTGAACGTTGGGCAGTGGGTGGGGAGGGAGCACTCGTTCCTGGGCACAAATACTGGGGATGTGGAAAGTGGGATTAGGATCTGGAAAGTGTGAACTGGGAATCTGGAAAGTAAAGTGAGAACTGGGGATCACAAAAGTTGGAATTGGGCTTAAATGATAATTAAATGAAACTTTTAATTTTTGAAAAAAAAATGTTTTTGGGAAATTCTGACTGACCATGTGAAGTTTTCTTTCTGTGTGTGTGTGTGTGTGTGTGTGTGTGTGTGTGTGTGTGTGTGTGTGGGCGTGGGTGGTTAGTTTGTCTGTTAAAGCAAAACCAGTGGATCTCTTTCTATTCCATCTCACATTCTTCTAAGCACACATTACACATTCTCTCTCTCTCTCTCTCTGTCTCTCTCTCTCTCTCTCTCTCTCTGTCTCTCTCTCTCTCTCTGTCCGAGTGACTGCATTAACCCCTCACTGCGATGTTGTGTTGTGTTGTTGTGGCTCGGCCCTGTGTGTGCAGGTCAGAGCCGAGGATTCGCCTTCGTCGAGTTTAATCACTTGCAGGAGGCCAGCCGCTGGATGGAGACCAACCAGGTCACTTCACACACAGACACACGCACGCACACACACACACAAGCGCACACAGTGTGCGCATAGTCACTGGAGTGTTTTTTATTTTTGTTTGTTTGTTTGTTTTTTCCTGTTCTTTTCTTTTGGCTGTGATAATGCATAAGATTTCTGCTTTGCTCTTAAAAGAAATTGTACCGTTTGTGTACAAAGCCTATGGCCTTTATGGTCAATTTTTAGTAAATGCAATCCACCAATCAGGACAAGGGGGCGTGTCGACCTGCCTGTTCATAATGACGGGTTGTGCATTGGATAGGAAAGAACTGCAGGTATATTCCGCGTGTTACCCCTGAAATTGAGGGGTGGTGAAGTGGTAATGGCCGAGAGAGGCTGGCACGTCCGTCCCAATTTTCTCTGGCTGAAGGTGATCTCTCTCTCTCTCTCTCTCTCTCTCTCTCTCTCTCTCACTTCCTCTCACTCTCTCTTTCTCTCTCTTTCTGTAAGCTGAGGTCTGTTGTGTTTTTTTTTCTTTATTTTGACACTGACTGCCATATTTTCTCTTCTCCCCTCCTTCTCTCATTGTTTTTCCACCCATCAGAGAGTGCTCACTGTTCTGGGACACAGAGTGTCTATGCACTATAGTGACCCAAAGCCACGTGCTAACGAGGACTGGCTCTGTAACAAGGTACACACACGTTTACAATTGTTTTCAATTACATTTATTTACCATTATGTGCAGAATTCCAGATTATTTTTGTTTTTCCTGAATGAAAAAATTTGAATTGAGTGACTGATAATTATGGTCAGAAACATATACTTTGGTGTTCGTATATAATACGGTGTTCATGTGCAAATCCCCATTTTACAGAACGTTCCATGGACGTTAGGCGACGTGTTGTGATCGTGATTCCAATATGACTCATACGATAGATACAAATATGGTGATGATAGCGATGAGGAGTATTGAATGCTGCAGTATTTCATGTAAAAGGTTGTGTGTCCAGTGTGTGATAGTCATTTACACCTGGTTTCTGTTCGGCTAATATGCTGTCTGGTACATTTCAGTGTGGAGTGCAGAACTTCAAGCGAAGGGAGAAATGTTTCAAATGTGGAGTTCCAAAAGCAGGTAAAAATGCTAGAGAACAACAACAACAAAAAAAACTTCCTGTTTACTTTTTAATGTTTGTGCATGTTGTTATTAGTCCAGGAATTCCTGACTGCAATCAATTCACTTAAAAGTTCAAAACGTTCCTCAGTCGTCAAGATTATTGTCACATCTCAAATCTACAACTGTCTAACTTTACATTCAACTTAGAGGTGACTGATGCGCAACACAGATTTTTGGTAGGGTTGAATGTGAGACGAGATGTGTTATAAATTTGTGCTGTTAGTCATAATGGAAATAAGTGCTAGTGCTCAATAACAGTATAGTAAAGTACAGATGTACACTATCGCTCAAAAGTGCGGGATCACTTTTGTTTAGTGATTTATTTTCTATATTCTACAACAATACTGGAGATTTCAAAACTATGAAATAACACACATGGAATTATATAATTAAGTAACAACAACAATAAAGATCAGGGCCCGTATTCACAAAACTTCTTAAGCCTAAAAGTTGCTCCTAGTGACGAAGTTCTAAGAAAAATCTTAGAATTGGGGTATTTTCTTAGAATTTCTCCTTAAAGTTAGGATTAAATCTTAGTAAAGATAAAAATAATTCACAAAACATCTTAGCCCAAAAAATAGCTCCTAAGGTAAAATTTGTTAAGTGTAGAGAGGAGGACTTTTAAGAGGCTTAAGAGTTTCCCTAGCGGAGGACAAAAGGACAGAAAGAAGAAATATTCTCCAAACACTGAACATAAAGCTAAAAGTAAACACTGCTTTTCTGTCCAATTTGTTTTTCTTGATGTTTTACTTCCTTCCATCTCTCTTGGATCGGCATTAAATAAACTGTCCCGCAATCTAAATTGTAAAAGCTGAGCCATTTTGCTCCCATCAATCTAAAATGAATTACAAGTAATAAAATCAGTACGGTAAATAAATGTAAGAACTTAAATATAGTAACTACTGTGTGGAAATTAGTTGCTTCAAAAGTTAACACATTTTCAGCATTTAGCTGTTTAATTATCTTTAAGACATTTAGCCTAGAAACTTTGCAAAAAGTAGCCAGTAGTCATGATTATACAATTTCTTCATATACAAAAATTATGATTTCACTGTTGGTTCTATTATCATGTATTCTGTTTTTACAAAAAGCACATTTCAAAAACTTTTGCAGAGGTCAGAGTTTATTTTTTATTAACCAGTCACAGTCCTTGAATTGCTGCATCATCCCTAGCAACGGGGTCAACCACACCCCCTCACTAAGATAAAAGTTTTTCTATTTTCCTTACTCAGAGTTGCTCTAAAAAGTTTCCTAAATCACTTTTAGTCTAGGATTATTTAAGCCACGATAGGAGCTCTCTGAGAGAATTCTAAGAAGCTTTGTGAATACGGGCCCAGATGCCACAGTTCTTCTAAGAACAGTATTGTGTTTAAGTGCATTTGCAAAAACCCATCAAGCTCCATGATGAAACTGTCTCTCATGAAGACCTTCCCAGGAAAGCAAGACAAAAACTTAGTTCTGCTGCAGAGGAGAAGTTCAGTTAGGGTTCCCAGGTTCAGAAATCACTAACAACTAGCACCTCAGATTAGAGGCATTCTGAAGGATTTATAGAGCATAAGTAGCAGATACATCTCAATATCTGTTCAAATGAGATTATTGTATATTTTGGACATCAGTATTGTATTAGAATGTAGAAAGAAATAAAAATCAGTCACCCTGGAGTTAAAAGGTGATCCCAAACTTTCGAGCAGTAGTGTGTACAACCTGCAGGTTTAGTGGATGCAGATGCACAGGGAAATCCCTCCACAAGATATGCCTGAGTAACATTTCTAACTATTCAAGCTCTAATAAGCTTTCAGGATTTCGAGCATGTGTTGAATATGTCTGTATGGTGCTGGTAAAATTTCCTTTCTCTCTCTTTTCAGACGCCGAGCACAAACTGGCCATGCCACATAAAGATTTACCCCCGAGACAGTCAAAGGACTCGTCCCAGGGTTTACTGCCTCTTCCTAGCATCTATCAGACAGCCACCCCTC
This sequence comes from Clarias macrocephalus, assembly GCA_011419295.1. Taxonomy (NCBI): domain Eukaryota; kingdom Metazoa; phylum Chordata; class Actinopteri; order Siluriformes; family Clariidae; genus Clarias; species Clarias macrocephalus. The sequence continues at coordinate 31,347 of JAAGKR010005135.1, read as the reverse complement.
TGCTCAACGTCGCCGCCTCATCTCAGACCGCAGAGGCAGCAAATGACAGTACGTCCCTCCGACCTCATTACACACACACTTTTAGTCAGCGGGGGTTTTTCATATTTAGGGCCCAAGCACTATAACAGCATTAGGATGTGCTGCATAGCTCATACAAATTTGCACGTATGCACACAAAACCCGGTACACCTTTAGAGTTTATTGAGCTGACCAACTTTCGCATTGCATGTCATGGGCTCTACTTAATGGGAAGTCAGTTATTTTGGGTAATTTTCCAAACACACCCGACGGATTTTGATATACTCCTCCTAGGGGATTTATAGGATCGCCACCAAACCGGGCCTACGTGATTGCAAGGCATTGAGGATGCAAAATTGCGGGGGGATTTTTGATTTCTCAAACGGATCAACCGTGATGACGCCTTAAACTTAGGCCAAAAAGTGGTTTATAACTTTTTGTGCGACATCCAGTGTTGGTTGTAATGCATTATGTTAGAGTACTTGGATGACGCGATGGTAGAATAATTATAAAGGTCTTGACTAAAACAACATGCATGAAGGACAACATCTCACAAAGGAGTTTTCCTTTTCTGCCATGGAAAAGTTCTCTGACTAGGTACGTTTATTTGAAAGTAATGCTGTAATGTAACTGATTACTTTTTAATCACATTGCAAAATTACTGTCATTAGTTACTTTAAAAAGTAACGTTCCCCAACCCTGGTTACATCATAGTATGATTTTTTTTTTGTTGTTGTTGTTTTGTTCCAGGGGGCTTTTTGCAGGTCTAGACATAAAAGCCCCCTTTTCTAAAACCACGTAATAATGGTATTGGCATAACTCCGTTAAATGTATGTGCCCACTGTGCCTGTTGTATTTCTGGTCCATCAGGGTGCTTGGGCCCGCTCATCGTTGCTTGCAACCATATTTAGGTTTTGATTTGGAATATAAATCCAAAAAGTGGATAAATAAAATGTGATACAAAAAATCTTGTCATTGTCCTGTTTAATAGTCTTTGTAATTGCATCGCTAATTCATGTGTGTTTGATCTTAGCCCTAATCCTCAGGAATCTCGGTCCTCACACCACGTTGGAGGCCATTTTGTCGTCTCTGGCGCCATTCGCTACTCTCTCTTCTTCCAACGTCCGTCTCATTAAAGACAAACAGACGCAGCTGAATCGTGGATTCGCCTTCGTACAGCTCACCACCATCGTGGTACAGTATCCTCATCTGCAGCAATCACCATCCTGTAAAGACTTATACAAGGAATGCTATATATAAAAAGCTACAATGTTATTATTAGCTCTCGAAATGAGTTACCAGTTTGAAGACACTATACTTATTACAACTATACTATTACTTTTAACACTTTCTAGTGGCCTAAACACTTTATTAAGGGTAACTTGAAATAAAGTGTTTAAATTTAACCCAAAAGGCTTTGAAATTTGAAATGTCGCCAAGGATAATAGGAAATAGAGAGATAAAGGGAGGAAAAAACTCAAGTTCAAGTTTTTATTCCACAGGAGGCATCTCAGTTGCTGCAGATCCTTCAGGCTCTTCAGCCTCCTCTGTCCATCGATGGGAAAAATGTGACTGTGGAGTTCGCCAAGGGCTCAAAACGGTACACAAAACAAGCACAAGTACACGACAGACATTAGAGTCTCAACAAAGCCTCGTAATCTATATTGGCAAGATCTATACAGCTCAGAAAGAGAAACACATCACCCCACGTCTCTGGTTTTATTTGCCTGGAGAAACTCCCTAATGAGGCTGAAAAGTGGTACCGAACATCATAATGTAGTAATAATAGGAAATGTATAGATTCCTGCATAAGGGATGACTTGTAGTCGTTATCCTGCACTATGAATATATTTGATGATTAGCTGTGAGCTTTTCTCTTCACATCACACTTAGGCCATGTCCACACGTTGCCGGGTGTTTTTAAAAACAGAGATTTTTCTACCTACGTTTTAAAAATCTTTGTCCACATGAAAACGGCCGGTTATAAGTGCTGTTAGGAGCATCCCTAATCAACAGGGGGCCAATCAGAAGTCTAGACAAAACTGTAGTAAGCAGCGTTAACACAGTCATTAGTTAACTGTCCGCAAGTCCACTATTACACAACGTATCCTCATAAACAAAACTGTTTGCGTGGGGACGAAAGGCCAGAACCGCAGAGGAAAATCTTTGTTTTTAAAATACCTGTTTACGTGTGGACATGGCCTTAGACAAAAAGTCAAGCTAAGGGTTTTTTTTTTCCTCCCCACAACATGTTAACGTACAAGTTGATTGCATCCTGTGCAACCAGGAGAGTTATATGGAGTTAATTCTACTCGTCATGGTCTGTTATTGCACCTTTTATACCTGCCTACAGGGGCCGAGAGGGGAAAACAAAATAACTAATCTGAAAAAAACAAAATAACTAATCCGGAAACAAAATAACAAAACCGGAAACAAATACCAAATCAGAAAACGCAAACTATACCTACATTTTCCGGTTTGTCTGAATTATGTTTTCTGATTTGGTATTTTGTCTTTTTTTTTTTTGGTTTTGCACTTCTCAGCCACCGTGCTTGCCTGCTTCTGATTCTCAAGCTGTACATCTTCCCTGATCTCCATCTCTTTCACTCCGTTTCCTTATCAGAGAGGCGAGTGTGACTGACAGCAGTCGTGTGAGTGCAGCTACAGTCGCGAGTACAGCCATTGCTGCAGCACAGTGGGCGGTTTCCCAGGTCTCTGTTTCTCGCTCACATTCACACACACAGAAACACTACAGATTAATCATGGAGAAACTGAACTGCATCCAGTGAATCACTTGTGTGGTTCGGATGCTTAGTTCTTGTAAATTTTGTAATTCCTTAACCACTGTACTTGGACACCTTAAAAATATATCACACTTTTTTTTTTCTCCATGTTTCATATCTGTGTATATCTAAGAGTTAACTCAGTTTTCTGTTTTACATATCAGCTTTCTGCAGGAGGAGACGTGAGCTTGTACCAGCAGGGGGCAGCAACATCAGCATTCACGCAGCAGAGACCAGAAGGAGTTGCTGCAGAAGCAGTTAGCTATCAGGGGGCCGGGGTAGTTATAGGGGCGGGCCCTGTGACGAACTGTGCTCCAGGGTTAATCGGCACAAACGAAGGGGGGAGCGTGACTCCAGGTGAGATTCGTAATGGAAACTCCTGGTCACTAACGACAATTGTTTTAATCATCTTTACTAATTTCCTGTCTGTCTTTAGTTGCTCTGGTTCCCACGGTAACCGAAGCTGCAGCCATCAGTCCCGCACTCACACAGACACACTTGCAAGTTATCAGCGCACGGCCAAACCAGGTAAAGCTCTCCACTCTTTAACACACATGATTGTTATAATTCTGTAATAAAAAAAAGTGTGTGTGTCGGGGTGTTTGAGTAAGTGCCTGCATGTGCAACTTCAAAATCTTATTTTATAATCTCAAATTATTCACTTATTCATTTACAGACACGACTGGCTTGAATAAACAAGTTAACGTTTTAGTGAATCATTTATCAGGAGCCTCGCTTATTAATGTACTAAAGGTTTGCTCGAATGAGCATGCGAGTCAATTAGAGAATCATTTAGCAAATGTTTTTGGTTGACTTACCTATTCAAGCAAATCTTTTAGTCATTTGCTTAATGGTTCACTAAATCATTACTCAGGCAAACATTTCTTAAACAAGTAAATCATTTGCTAGATCATTAACTTGGTTTAGCATTTGAACAAGCCACCTTTTGTAAACAAATAAGTGAATCTTTTGCTAAGTGATTCTCCAGATGATTCACTTCTTTACTAAAATAAATCGTATTTTTATATGAATAAATTAATAATGATTGAAATCATTCATTAATTGATTCACTTGTATACTCAAATATTTTTGTAAATGAATAATTGAATAGTTTGGAATTGATTCTTTAACTGATTCACTTGTTTAAACAAGCAGAGCTTATATTAATGAACAAGTGAATCATTTGCTAAATGATTTGATAAATTGTTCACTAAAATTACTTTGGAACAATTTTCTATGGCAGAATACCTTGTTCAAGTGTGTGTGTGTGTGTGTGTGTGTGTGTGTGTAGGATGAGATCATTGGAAAGCCTCAGCCTGCTACCCCAGGAACACAGTATGAGCGTCAGCAGTATCGTGAGTTTTCGCTTTATCTCGATGCATTCAGGGACGAATTTACAGGAATGTTTTAGTTCTGAAGGAGAAATCAGAGGAAGCTTCACTTTTTATCTTTTTCAGAAAGTGAGGGTTATTTAATTTACTAGTGTGTCTTGTTTCAGCTGATCCTGACGTGTCCACGTATCAGTATGATGAAAGCTCAGGTTATTACTATGATCCTCTGACAGGACTTTACTACGATCCCAACTCACAGGTAAAATATCGGTTGTGTTTCAGGTTTGATCGTGATGGCTGTATTATTTAAATTCACCTGTTTTTAAGCTTCCTCTTATAGTGTGAAAACACACAATTTTACAGAATTTTAATTACATTTTGCATAGCCTGGAAAACGTACGATGCAACAGAAACGTTGTTGATGAATTTCCTATACAGGTAGTCCCTGACTTGTGAACATTCGTTATGAATTTCTGCAGATACAATGGACGGCAGTTCTGCTTCCAGTTAAATCGCAGAAGTAGTTTGTATTGTACAAAAAATATTGTACACGTGTATTGTACAAAAAATATGCGCTGCAATGCACCAGATATCAATATTTATAATTATATACAGTGTTTTCAGTGTGTAAGTAAATGAATGAATTTATAAAATGTCTAAAGTCTGGTATATGTGTGTGTGTATATTGTGGGTGCGGAAGAAATGAAATGAAGTAGTCCGCGAGCACGATGATAGAAAATGTCTGTCCTGTAACACTGTATCAATGGTAAATAATCCTAAATGCAGGAAGGTACTCAACAGAACAAAGTTCACAGTCCAATACAGTGGAAAACAGCTCTGAGACAGAATGGCACCTGATATTCCCCTCAACATTTAAAGGCGCAGAGGCATCACTGTGCGAGATTGATTTCCTTAGGCGTTATTACGGTTTTTGTGTGGAAAGAGGACAGAGATTTAGTCAAGTTGATAGATATGCATTACATTGTGCTTACAGACATTTTGATTCCTTACGAACTTGCTTCTGGAACAGAATTCGTTCACAAGTCAGGAACTACCTGTAATGCAATTCCTCTAAAAACAAATTTTACAGAATTACAGTGGAACCTCGGATTGTGAGTAACGCAGTTTACGAGTGTTCTGCAAGACAAGCAAGGATTTTTAATCAATGACTTGAAAAAAGAGCAAGTCTTGGATTATGAGTACCGAGAATCATTTATCACACAGTATCAAACATGCGCTTCTTATTTTGACACCGAGCATCACATGATCACAATGAGCCAATGGTTTTTCTCTCTCTTGCGCTGCGGAATTGTGGGTAATCGTCTCCGCTGTTGGTAGTCCTATTTGTGCGCGCGCGTAATTTGACACCGACACACTTTCTCTCTCTCTCTCTCTCTCTCTCTCTCTCTCTCTCTCACCTTTACACCCCCCCCCCCCTCCTTGGCTTCACACACACATACAGACCTAATCTGTGCACATAAACAGAAACATTTACCTGTCTGGATTTATTTTTACTTTTTTTTTAAGGTAAAGTGCAGGTTAATATGTTTTATTTTTACTTTATATATTGATTTAATTATTTTTATGTTTAAATTTTTTTGGGCTGTGGAACAAATATTTATTTATTACTTAATTATTTCTTATGGGAAAATTTGATTTGGTTTACGAGTGTTTTGAAATACAAGCTTAATTCCAGAGCAAATTATGCTCGTAATCCAAAGTTCCACTGTATTTAAAACTAATATCTATACCAATGAGATTTAACTAGATGTGTCTCTCTTTGGGTCCCCCCTCCCTCAGTACTACTACAACTCTCACACTCAGCAGTACATGTACTGGGACGGAGATAAACACACCTACATTTCTGCTCCTAACGACGGCACTGATCCCGATGCCACGGCAGCAACCTCCGACCTCTCCGCTTTGACAAAGGACAAGAAAGACAAACCCAAAACCAAGACCGCACAGCAGGTCAGCTGTATCACGTGCTGTCCACTGTAGACTAATAACTTTAAAACAATTTACAGTGCTTACGGTTGCGCGTCTTTGCTTCAGATCGCTAAGGACATGGAACGCTGGGCTAAAAGCATGAACAGGCAGAAGGAGAGCGTTCGCTCGGCATCCTCCGCTCTTGCCCAGGCTCGACTCGCAGACGAGCGGCGAGAATCAGCCAGTGCCGACGCCGGATACGCCATTCTAAAGAAAAAGGTGGAGTTTCTCTCTCTCTTTTTTTAATTAATTAATTTATTTTTTTAAGTTAGTTCCTGTTAGCACTTACATTATAGCAGTAGTAAACAATCATTCACTCGTCTTGCGTTTTTTATTTTATTTTTTGCAATGCTTTACATTGTATGTTTGTTGTCAAAGCTGTACAAGACTCGCATTGTCGGACTTACGAACGAATCCGGCTTACGAATATGCTCCTGGAAGGGAACTTGTTCATAAGTCTGGGGCCTGCTGTATAATCGTTATCAGAATAGTTTTTGAAATATTTTAAAGAAGTGTGTGTGTGTTTATCTTATTTTAATTGTTGAATCGTGGACTTGTTGAATTGTACACAGGGCGCTCTGTTGGAGCAGCTGCCGATTCTGGCGGAGCACATACAGCATCTTGAAGAAAGAGAGGTGAGCTCGAGTTATTGTTTTTCTCACAGATTAAGAAAAAAATTACAAAGAAATGGTAAATAACCCTGACAGAATCACTATTTTAAACAGGCTTAAGTTTTTGTAATTTAATAAATACAAAATTAAATTAGCCACGATTTTAATGAACCTTATTTGTTGCATTGAATTTTTCTTCACACACTGTCCATTAAACCTGTTTCCCCCGTTTTTTTTTTGTTTGTATTTTTACTCATTTACATTTTTAGCTTATTTTTCTCAGTCATGCATTCCTGCTATTCCTGCTATTAAAGAGTAAAATTGTGCATTGTGAAGGCTCTAGACAGATAATTTTGCCTGTGGGTTTTTTTTATTTTTTTCCCAGAGCCCTCCTCCTCCCAGTTTAGCACCAGTGCCCAGAGGAGAGATGGATTCACAGGATGTGGGAGGAGGAGAGAGAGAGGAGAGAATGACGGACTGGGCGAAACTGGCATGTTTGCTCTGCAGAAGACAGTTTCCCAGTAAAGAGGCTTTAATCCGACACCAACAGCTCTCAGAGCTCCACAAGGTAAAGATTCACTGCTGATTTACACGACATCACTTCCACCCATAAGCTCATCTCTGTTCTCTGCATATACAGATATTTTTTTTTTTTTTAGACTTCAGAGACTTCTGAGTCATACTTATTCTTAGAGCTGCATTTTAATGATCATAACAGGCTGTGCAAAATGTCACTAGGACACTTTCTGGCCAATCGTGATGTTTTATAACTTTTTTGGAATTCATGCCACTCGACCAACTTTACTTCATGCATTCAGTTATAATGACAGTAACAGAAACCGGACACAAACACCCCAGATGGCTCGCACCCAGACCCAGCATTACCCATTGAATTAGACCAGCATTATAGTGCTGTGAATCATGGGTAGACTGTCAGTATGATAAATCTTCTCGCCCCTTGTGAGTTTCAATCAAACTGAAACTAGCACTACTGTTTGTCTGATTTGTCTCAAACAGCTTTGTTTTTTTTACAGCAAACTACTAAAATGTACAATGGGGGGGGTTCAAGTCAAACCAGGACTTATGATGAAATTTCAATAAAATTTTATATCACTTTTAACAATGTTCATTGACTTCATTGAACATTGAAGACTTCAAACACAGTGAAGTTAGTTACAATATAACATTTGAATTGTGCAAATCTTTTGAAGAAGACTGTACGTTCGACTCGCTCAACATTCACAGAGTGGAGCGCCTGATCCTTGAAAATCAGCGGATAACTTGTCACTAACTTGTGTACAATTCCCACGGACAGATGCAGCTTTTCCACAACACCACTTGCACATTACAGGAATTCAGCTGGGAGTTATCGCCACATCCCACATACAGCCCTGACCTCGCTCCAAGCCATTTACACATGTTTGGATCATTAAAGGAGTTCCTGGGAGACTGAAATTTCACACATGAAGCAAACAATCTGATCATGGCTCAGATGGTATCGAAACATTAGTGAAACCCTGGGATAAGTGCGTTAGTGTAGCAGGGGATTATATAGAGAAATAAAGGGAGTTTAGCTCTCATATCTGTTTTGTTATTCTGCAAAATCAAAAGTCCCTGTTTTACTCGAACGCCCCTCATATTATTTTTTTTATTGTTTGTATTTTGTGCAAAAACTGTGGTATACTGACAAGGAATTACTATGTAATAGTTCAATTATATCCCCGGCCAGGCTCGATTCCCGTCTCTGTATGCATGGGGTTTGCATGTTCTCCCCGTGCTTGGTGGGTTTCCTCCGGGTACTCCGGTTTCCTCCCACAGTCCAAAGACATGTAGGTTAGGCTAATTGGCGTTACCAAATTGCCCGTAGTGTGTGAATGAGTGAGTGTATGTGTGTGTGTCTGTACCCTGCGATGGATTGGCACCCTGTCCAGGGTGTACCCTGCCATGTGCCCTATGTCTCCTGGGATAGGCTCCAGGCCCCCGTGACCCTGAATACAGGATTAAGCTGTATAGATGATGAGTGAGTGAGTAGTTCAATTATTTTAAAAATAGGAATAAAACAAAGAAAAAAGCGATTTAACTTTCAAAATCGCTTCAATAGCACATGTCTAGTTTGTAGTTAGATATATAAAAAAAATCCTAGTGTTTTGAATCTAAATGATTTTCCTTTACTGTTTAGCAAAACCTTGAGCAGAGAAGAGCTCGACAAGCGCTACAGGAGAGTATGGAGAGCCAGGTGAGCATCACCCAAACCTCTTCTTTCCCTTCACATCATTTAACATTTTGACTTTCGCTTACATAAACCTGGGAATCATACTGTCATCATGGTCTAATATTGTACACTAAATATTCCACAGGTTCACTGTATCATAAAAATGAATATAAACATTTCTAAATTCTTTCTGAAATGACATTGAAAATAATCAGAGAAATAATCGACTGAAATCAGATGAGGTTTGTAAAAACACCTGAGGTGCCATTTATATCAGATATGAATAGACCTCCAAGGTCGGTTAAAATGCAGACTTCCATGTTTGGCCAGACTTTGGACACTCCTGAAGAGCTCGCTGTAATAGTTCTGAAATAATTGTGTAGCTGTTTCACCCATCGTCCACGCTGTTGTGAAATCATCCGTCACTTCACAAGTAAAGATGATTTCTGGATCTGTGGCAGCCTCTCCAAGAAACAAGAAGACCAACAAGCTCTCTGTATATTTTACCTTCTGTTTTGTGTTGCATTTTATTTCACCACGACATGACGGATTGTTGCACGCATAACAGCAGGCGAAATTTCTGGAGCAATAGCATGCCTCGTCTTCCCCATCAATCTCAAACATTATCCAATCATGTGCATCTCTGAGTTCATGTATGTGGAAGCGGGTGGATAGCACTTTCCTTTAAATGCTAAACTGTCATGTGATTCCTATGGAGCCCATTAAGGGACATGGGGTAAAAATAAATAAATAAAGTTAAAAATATATATATATGAGGAAGAAAAAAAAGCGGGACTTGGCACATGGATGGAAAAAATATCTGGAAAAAAAAAAGGGGGGAGAGAGAAAAAAGGGCCATGGGACACACAAAAATTGGACGTAGGACCTGAGTCAAGTTTTGTCAAACTTTGTGACTCTTCCTCATCACCGATTTAGTTCAGCAGGTGGCAGTAATGTCAAACTTGATCCCTGACCCGGGAAGGAAAGTGTTACTGATCCGGTACAGTGAGTGTCAGTACTACACCTAAAAGCTGGATGCCAACCTCTAAAAAAATAAAGGAAGAAGAATCAAACACACAAGATAATACTCAGATTAGAGTTACACATGCGTTGTTAAACAGGCATGGAGAGAATTGCTGAGTTTTACTTTCAGCTCGGCCTAAAATATAAAGACATTCAGTTTGTACTCTGAGCTTGCCCTTCCCGAATTTTGGCGCTGGAAAATGGGTCCGGAAGTGAGTTCTTTTGTTTTCCTCCTATGTCCCTTTTTCCCCCCTTCTTCTCCAGTTTATATATTTATGTCTGCGTCCCATGTCCCCCCCCTTTTTTTTCGTTCTTTTCCCCCCTTCCCCTCAGCTCTGTAGCTACCTCATATGTCTCAGAGAAAACATTTTAGTCTTCATCTTTCCTGGTTGGTAGCTGTGGTAGGTGAGCATGAACTGGTAGGTGAGCAATCTAAGCTAATCCAATCTAAGCAGAGCACAAGTAGTACATTTGAGTAATTATTCCGATAAGAACAATAATTTTAAGAGGGTCTAATTTTTTAAATATTTTTTTGTACATTTAAATCGCATCTCTTCACTATGAGAAACAAACAGGATTTATTTATTTATTTATTTATTTATTTATTTATTTATATTTCTTCTGTAGATGAAATACAGGAGCGACACACCAGATGCCAAGAAGAGGAAATACAGCCCCATGTGATGTGGACACACACCGAATGCACTAACAGAGTCAACATCATGTCACGCTGAGCCATAATTAACATCGATTGTTAGGATTGCAATCAGAACAATTCTACCTTCGATTATTTCGCATGCATCTCTCTCTTAGTGTTAAGTAATGCCTTGTTCTGTAATAAGAATCCACTGAGGAAAATGTCATGATGTTTTTGATGTCTTTGACAAAATCTTCACCACAGTGTGGTGTCTCACAGCCTTTATTTTCAGGAAAAAATTAAGAACAATCAGAAATAGTTTATTTTTTACCCATTATTATTATTTTTTTTTTCTAAGAGTTATGTTTACTTTATACTTCACTGTCATGAATCATAGTCCTGTCATGGACAGTGTGTGTGTGGAGGAGGTGTTGATTCTTGTTGTAATAAGTGTAAAATATTAGACAGCATATAAGGGTTTGATTGTTATCTTTTTATGTTTTGTGAGGGACGGCAAATTATTCAGGATTAGATTAAAAAAAAGGCTTTTTTTATTATACAGGAAACGTATAGCAATATTTTATCTGAATGATGTCATTATCTGTGACTGGAATCAAATAACACTTTAAGATTGTTACATAGTGTAAACCTGTTAAATCAGATTTCTCAAGATTTGTGGTGTAAAATTATCGACAAGGTGCGTCACTTTGCCAGACACCAGAGACGTTCAATCTCCGTTTTGTATTTGATTTCTTTGTGCCTGATGGTGTTCGCCTGATGGTGTGTGCGTTATTAGGGATTAGTTATATATTTCTCGTTTAAATCACGATCACTCGTTTAATATGATTGACAGTTAGCAATGTTTTACAGACCAATCCTACAAGACAAATTAATTGTCTGTGCTTTATTTTTTTTATTAACATTATCTTAGTTAGGGAAGCAATGGAACCTAGGTGACATGATTTGAGTCAAGGATATGACGAGCTAGTTAGGTAGCTAAATAATTTGACCGTAGAATTATTCCGGAATCAAGCCGTATGTGTTGTGTGATAAATCCTGTTGCTACATATCAAAAAGTCACAAGCCAACAGGACACAAGGGTGTGTCTGGTTTCTGTCTAATGGATAAGATGGGTGAAAAGAAGAAAAGAAAAAAAGAGCGATGCATATACATTTTCTCTCCAGGGAAATATTTATATTTTTGTAATTTAGAATGCCTTTTAATGAACTGTTTTTAAAAGAGAAGAGCCAATGCTGTTAGAGTTACATTACTCCTGTCTTGTTAATTGTTTGTTAATGTAAAATGTTATATAAATGACAAATAAAGCATTGGATGGCATTGTACAGCGCACCAGAAGTGACCGATACGAGCTTGAGCTTCAGTCTTTCATCGCTATGCTCGTGTGACTGTATGTTTATCCAAAGTGATGAATCAAGAGAATCCTCCTGAACTTTCTGCTTGCACCACGAAAATATCATTGCGTTTGACTTAAAATAAGAGAAAGCTAGGATTCTAATAAACATTTTTGTCATTTTCAGCGAATGTCTCTTCACCATCCACTAGCCATCAGTTCTGTGTGTGGGCTAAACAGAAATCTGTTTTTTCCTACACGACTCCTGTTTTATAAGCGAGACAAAAACGATGTTAGTGCAGACTGGGCCATGTAATACACTTCCAGCCAATCAGCAATAAGGAGAGACGATCACGGCCGTGCACAGGGCAGGCAGATGGGATGGGGACGTTACTGCTGGTTTCACCAGGAACCTGACCAAAGGTTTCCATACTGTTTATTATAACACACACGCAGAATTTCTTTTATTCCCAACCACAATCACGCAAAATGTGGGCTGCATTTTTTTTATTTATTATTTTTGTCTGAGATAAAAATCGACAATCACTGAGCAATGACCACGAAAGGTGGATGGAATAAAAATTTAAAAAAAGAATTTTAAAGTCCAGCATTTGTACAGCACATGCATTTTGACACAACACACGACGACGATACAGAAAAACACAATGCCATGATGTTACATTCAGTAAAAAAAAAAATCATAAAAGGTCCATGTTTTCCAGCATGGAGCGATCAGCCAGGATTGACTTTACAAGAACATTCCACAGTTTTTCTTTTTTTTTCATTTTCTTTAAATAAGAATAAAAAATTTTTTCTTAGATTTTTTTTCTATTAGTTTCACATTGTGTTTTAAGATGACTTTGTGAAGTTTGTGCTTGTAAAGCAAGATACAAAACAAAAATGACCTTTTGCATCATGCTAAATTGGAGGCTTTCCCTTTGGCTTACTTGTGGGCTACACTAGCCTTGTATCTTCAGAGCAAAATTTTAAAAAAGTATGTTTGGGATACTGATTTTATTTCTGTACGATCTGGTTGCCTATTAAACACATCTGAATCCCTTTCTGTGGCTGGGAGAAGGACAGATTTTAAATACTAGTAGTTTTTTTTATTAGTAGATAATAAATAGTGCTATCAATATCTCTTATCTGTTAAACCACATTGCCATTCAATTTTCTAATCTGATCAGTCAGAAGCCATTGATTAAATCTGATTAATTTCCGATAGCATGTACTTAATTAAACTTGCCATTCTGAAATTAAGATCAGTTGTATTTCTAAGCACATTTGTAGAACAAGAGGGATAAACGGCAGACTCTGAGACTCTGCTAATGAAAAATAATCAACTTAATGTGGTGGAAGTAGTAGTAGTAGTAGTAGACTTAATCTGTGACCTTTATGTGTTTAACAGACACTCCCATGCTGTTCTGTAAGTCGCTCCAGGTGAGGTTGGCCTCTTTAAAAGTAATAAAAATAAGCAGCTTAAATTCAACAGTATATTAGTGTTCAGGCAGTCGAAAATTTTTATTTTTATTTGTTTATTTACTTTTCATGAGTTTATTTTACTATAAACTTTTGCCCGGTGTAATAAGAATTTCAGAAATTCTTAATTTACAAATAAATCCATCCAGGTCATTTTTGTATTGCATGCTTTTCCTAATATAGACACTAAAATCATGTTAAAACACTGAAACCTTTTTTCTTTCTTTTTTTTTTTTTTAGGGGAAATTCACGGTTTTATAATGCAGTTCCTTGTAAAGAACATTGTCACACATTCAAATTTCATTATCACATCAATGAATCTTTTGCCATTCTTAATTTTATTTTTTTTTTTTTAGATTTTATATTGTGTACAAGTTTAAGAAGAGAACAAGCCTTACTTGTTAAATTTTTCATCATATTTTTTCTCATTTAGGGTCTAAAGGTCCGAGTGCACAACCCAATCTGATTTTTCAAACTTTGTTAGTTTGAGTACTATGAATAGCTATATTACATTATATTACATTATATTACATAGTGTTTAATAACTGCTGATATTCGGTTGTTGTGCACTCAGAGTATCGGACCATTTTCATATTCATATTGGTTTTTTTTTTTTTAGACATTAGTTTGCTTTCGTACATACTGTACAGTCAGGGGACGTTACTAATTCTCCTGATGTCTTAACATTCATTCATCTACAAAAACAGTGCTATATAACTAAAACACAGACTGTAAAAAGGCAGCTTGATTTCATATGGCTAGATTTCATCATTTTCACCAAAAACAAAATCTCTGCACCGATAATCGTAACATGAGATACTATGGTAATCACCAAGGACTGTGTTCTTAGCGTGGACGCTGTCCCTGGGGAGCAGGCTGCCTAAATATCCCATGTCTTCTAAAGATGTTTGCAAGGCAATCCCATAACCCATGATACTGGTGAGATTAAAGTTCTTCATGTGTCTTTTTTGACCTGCACACACTTTAGATCAGTACTTGGATGGGTTCTGAGTCATAAATCTGCATTTGGATGACATTAATGTTATATTTTGGTGTTTAATGTTCTATTTTGGTGTTTTTACAAGATTCAATAATAATTAATACTAGTTCATTTCAGCATTATTTTATAGTACTGGGCAAAAGTCTTGAACCACCCCCCAGCCCCCCAAGTCATGGGTCTCATTTCCAGTCCAGTCCCTGTACCTGACCAGTTTCAGAGGAATGTTTTTTGTTTTTAAGCCACACTGTGACCTATGAATCATTCAAGTCATTAAAAAAATACATCTAACTTAAGGCATGAACCAGTGAGAAACAGGTGCAGATGATGACAGATGATGTTAAATGCGTGAGTGGTTGGAACAGATGAGAGGGGAAATGAGGTCGCTGCTGAGGTTGTTACATAAACAACCAATTTTTACATTGCATCTTTAGGCACTTTGTAGCCTGTCACAGTAAAATTGTTGTTTCCATTTTTTTTTTTTTTTTTTGTTCAACGTCATTTAATTTAATATGAAGAAGTGTGTGTATTGGGGGCGCTCAAGACTTTTGCTCAGTGCAGTATTTTTAAGATAAAAAATTTAAAATTGTTGCTTTCATTACAGGCTCATTCTCAAATTGTGCTCTGTGCACTCTATGCCTACACTATACACTTTTCCTTGGACTATCTAACACCTGTGTTTTGACGATAAGTAATCAAATCGATTATTGAGCCTCCAGAGGAAAGAAATGGCCACGCAAAAAGCTTCCCCACCTAATTTGTGTTTATTTTGTTGCAACATTCAGTATGTTGCCTCCCATTTTTGAAAGCCTTCTAATTTATCTGCTCGCTTCTGCTATATAGAGAGCACACTTCCTTTCCTATCCTGGGAATTCTAGTTCATTGTCTGCATATTAACCTCCTACAGAGCTCACAAAACGTAATATTTGAGACACAGCTGTTGTCTCTTTCATTGACCTTTTCTTTGTCTGGCTGCCAGCAGCCAATATTCAGAAACAATTAATATTAGCCAAATGAATCAGTTTTTAAAAAGAGGATGCGTGCTTACTACAGTCTAAGTTAACTACACAGCACAAGCATCACTGGATTGTAACCAATACCGCTGATCAAACTTGGATTACTTGGAAGGTTTTAAATATTTTTGTCATGTAATAGTTTGTTATTTATCACCATTTTTCCATATCTTCAAGTTCTGATTAAAACCCCTCTGACTGAACTGGTCATTCCAAGGCACAATAAAAAAAATCCCTTTTCTACATTTTACAGGAAACAGGTGAAGACAGTTCACCCCATGTGTGCTGTGCTGCTGTGGTAGAGATTTGGTCCTCCTGTAAAACAAACAAAAATGCTGCAATATAAACTTAGGCACTAGCATCCATGTACACTAGATATAAAACAACAAGCTAAAAACACAATAGAAAACATCTAGGAGACATAATTATGCTAAGAACTTACCCGTCATGTTGTGCTTCTTCTAATGGTCTGTATCATTGGTGAACACATCGCCACATTCTGAAGTGTGTGGGAGAGAATCTGTGCGCCTGGACGGACTGCCTTCAGTAGGAAACCTGACGAAACAAAACTCACTCATTAACTCTTTTACCTGGTCAGATCCCCTTTATACTAACCCTAAACCCTCACTAAAACCCAGACACCTGACCACTAACCCCTGGCCATTTCCCTTACACACCAACCCCAACCCTTCACTAGAACCCACACACATGGCTGAAACACAAACAGTTAAGCACACCCGACCAGTGCCACTAAAGACCAAAAGACTTATGGGAACCCAAACACTGACTCACATTACTACACAACAGACCGTATCCCTCACTGAAACCAAAACACCTAACCTGCAACAGTGCACACCACCCCCAACCCCTCACTGAAACCCAAGCACCTGACCAATAGCACTACAAACCACCCTAAAACCACACTGAATCTCAAACACCTGACCAGTCCCACTACATACCAACCATAAAGCCTTACTGAAACACAAACATCAAACATCAAACCATGACATTACACCCCCACCCCATAACTCTCTCTGAAACCCATGTACCTGACCAGTACCACTAGTCCTTCAACTGCAAACCCTTGCTGAAGCCCAAACACATGACTTTCCACTCTACACATCATCCCAAAACCCTCTCTGGAACCCAAGCACTCAACTCTTACAATCCGCCGACAACCCTAAATCCTTGTTGAAATACCTAAGCACTCCGAGCATGCTGGAATGCTTTTTTTTTGGCATTACTGTACGTTTTATTTCTTTCCAGGAATGTTTATAAAGCACAATATACAGAGGAACATGCTAATAAAAACTATATCCAGTGTTCACTGAGGAACATTCTCCCTCACCTGCTACGTGTGGGACTGTAGGCTGCAGCAAAGGACTTTTGGGATGTTGGGGTGATGTCTCCATCCACTTCACTCTCACTCCGCCCCAAATCTGCATTCGTGTGCCAGTTTGTACCTCCACTAGCTGTAGAGGACACTGCAACAGGAAAGAAGGTAGAACAAATGGTGTAATGGTGATGCAGGAAACTTTTTTCTGTTTTTTCACACAGTCTGTCTATACACTGTGATTTATTGGGTTGATTGGCTCTGTTGAGAGACGTGTATAGCCATGCTCACCTTGATGGAAAGGTGCTAGATTACATATTGGTATATTAATTATTCACACTTCCAATAGAACTGCTACATGGCCTGGAACCAAACCGCAGTCCTCCATTTAGTGATGCATTGTATTTGGGATGCAGCTGATTATTTGAATATTTAGCAATTTATGTTTAGATGTGCCAGTCCATCTGTATTAGCACCAATTTCACACCTGGTGGTAGCTTGCAAACTTGGTCAACTGTGTTCAAACACAGTTCACACTTTCTTGACTCATTAGGTATGTAATGAGAAATTTTTCAGTGGATACGCCGTTACCTGATGAATAAGAGCTGGTCCTACTGGATCTGCTAAATGGAGCTGGTAGTGTTTGGTAGCCCAGATGTTGGTATCCTCGATCGTATTCGTAGCCATAGACCGGCCTCCTTCCCGCAGTGTTGCGATTGTACCAGCCTCTCAGGTGCTCCACCACTAACGCTTTTTGCATGGTTTTAGCCAACAGTTCATTCCTGCTTCTTGGAGGTCTCAGTGTTGCATATGGATTGTGCACCATCCCATAATTCTTGCTGCGCCCGTTTCCATGGTACCCATGCGCATGGTATGAGGGGTTGACATTATAGTGTCCTTCGAGTTCATTCTCGTATACGTAAGCACCATTAGCACTGGCATTAGCGTATGGCTCATAGTCAGAAGTGGCATAGCCGGGTACATAATATGCAGCAGGGCTATATGGTGTGCGAGGGTGAGTTTGTACATGAGCATGAGTGTGTGTGTGGTGGGGCACCAGGTTTGGCATGCTGCCTGTGTTTGGTTGGTGATGGAGCGATGAAGGGATGAGATACGGAGGAGTGGAAGGACAAGGAGGGCCAAAATCGGCACTGGACACACTTGTGCACGACGAACAATCATCCAGGATCTCACTGCTGTTGCTACGGCGACCTGGAAAAACGGATCGCTCCGAACCGGAATAACAAAGGAAATGAGACTGAGACTCCAAACTTCCACTGCGATGCCGGAACGCGTGGCCTGGACCATCAGACCTGCCAGTATAATAAAGAAATTATACAGAGAACTTGCTTTTAAAAGGAAATTAGCTGCTTAAGTCCCAAATTTCACAATGTTTCTGTACCCGAGCTGGCTGCTGCTGTAGGCGTTACGGGTCAGGGCAAGGGTCTGTGCAACGTTTTGGAGCTCCGCCTGCCTGCGAGGGACGGTTTTATAGGGACTGCTGCTGGCCGAGGAGGCATCATGAGAGGTGTAATACAAACCAGACTGACCATCACACTCCAGTCTTCCGGTTACAAAGAGGAGACAAAATACAAAGGAGACACGTTCATAAAAAGAGCACATATTAATAAAAGGTTGACATCATATTGAGGACACACACACACCTGCTGAGTGCAGTGTCATGGTGTGTGTCACTCTCAGAGGATCGTCTCTGTGTATCATAGTCCAGGCTGACCGTGGGAGGAACGTTGAGTAACGGAGAGCATTGCAGAGAGCGAGACCGCCGACGCTGACTAACATCATCTACGCACGCATTCACACACATAACAGAAGACATTTCAAGATATTTCTATGATACAATTATATTGTACTTTTTCTAACAATTTGCCAGTAAAAAAAAAAAAAGTATTGTGCTTCACTTTTTGAAGTTGAACAAGTCTACTATTTAATAGAACAGGTCTTATATTTAATAAGCTGTTAAGCAATATTTAGCAAAAATGTGTAATAATTCGCTAACTTAATTTGTGCTTATGGTGTAATTTGTGCATGTTATAGCTGCTAAACAGTATGCTAGTAGTGAAAATATACAGCATTTTATTATGTGTCTAGTAAAGATATTTAGCAATTTGCTAAAGCAGAAAAAAACTGTGGTTAACACAACAATTAAAATAACGTCTTTGTAGCAGCTAGTTGAAATTACAACAGTGGCTGGTCTGAATGTTTGTAACAGAAAAGCATAATTCAGCAAAAAAAATTTGAACCGAATGTAGCAGAAATTTGTTAGCTAAAATGTAATATTTTTCCTCATAAAATAAATAAAAGCTGTCAACTGTGTTAACAAGGATGAAATTTATGTGGTTGTATTTAAGTCTTTTCGAATGAATATCTGTGAAACAAAAATTTGTTGGCAGGCTGCTAATGTGAAAATGTTTTACTTTGCTAGAGAGAATGTTTGTAGCAGAAAAGTTTTGCTAGCTCCTTAGGAAAAGTTGATAAATCTGATGTTTAAGGCTTAATAAAAAGCAAAAATAGCATACATTAAGTGTTAACTGTATTTGAAATATGTCAAAAATGCTTAGCAGACTGCTAAAATGCTAGCAGAAATGTTTAGCAAACTAAATGCTTTACCTCACAAAATAAACACAAGTTGTGAAAATGTGAGCAAGTCTAATAAAGTTTATGTCCCAAAAAAATAAATAAATAAATAAAATAAATAAATGAGCAAGGATCTTCCACTAAATATCTGTGAAGAAAATGTTTATCAGGCTGCTAACATAAACCATGTTAGCATGAAAAAAGTGAATGTGTTGTAGCAGAAATGTTTTGCTAGCTGCTTAGAAAAATTGGAAAGGTGTTGAATTTAGCTAAATGCTTAAAGTTTGTGTGTGTGTGTGTGTGTGTGGTGTTTATCTTTATCAAACTTAGCAACACAGTATACATGAACTGAATGTATCAGAAATAGGTCAAAGATGTTTAGCAGACTCCTGAAAATATTTGCAGGAATGTTTAGCAAGTTGCTGAGGTAAATATTTTTTTCCTTAAAATACACACAAGTTGCAAAATGTAAGCAAGTCTCACTTCATGTGTCAGAAAAATGAGCTTACATCTGTGAGAAAAATGTTTAACTGGCTGCTAATTTAAAACATGTTGCTCTGAGAAAATAGTTCACACTGCTAAAGTGAAGTGAAATGTGATAAATCTAATGCTTAAAGCTAAAACATTTAGCATTTAGCTGTTTTGATAAACTATAATGCTACTAAAAATGACAGGTTTTTAGCTTTATTTTCTCACATACTTTCATCCAGAGGGATGCTGTCAGAAAGGGAGCTGCATTCTGACTGACCCAGCTCTTCTGTAAAAAAAAAAAAAAAGAGAAAGATATTAGGTGTGTGTGTTTGTGTGTGTGTGTGAGAGAGAGAGAGAGAGAGAGAGAGAGAGAAAGAAAGTGTGTGAGCCTTTGTGGATTTATTAAACTTGAGGAGACATGTGAAGTACATAGGGTAGACATTTCTGAAGAACAAAATCAAAGAAACCTGCATGAGCACGCTTCAGGATAGATGCTGGTGGGCGTTTGTGTGACATTTACTTTGCCTTAAGATGGTTTTCTACACCTCACAAAGCACACTGATTTTAATATATATTTATATTCATACCACAGCCCTGAGAAATTCTCAATTCTGAGTGGTCCGAAGGAGCTGATTAGTTTTACAAATGCTGATAAAGTTGTTTGAATTGTGTATAATTCATTGCAGCATAAAAAAATTATCATTTTGCTAAAAGGTTCCAGATAAACTGTTAATTATACCCACTCTTAATGATAATAAAACCTTTACAATTAAGACCAATGCTGCTTTTGATCCCTTTGAACTTAGAAGACTTTTCTTTCTGGACACCTTTCTAAACATACCTGCGATGATCCGCGAGGCTCTCTGAGTGGGTCTCTTGCCCTTCTTCACACGGTAACGGTTCATCTCATCCTCGATCTCCTGAAGTTTCTGCATGGCATCCAGACAATTCCTCCTCCTCTTCTTCTTCACCGTTTTGCCGATGTCATGTTCTGAAGCCAGCTTCTTTGCTGCTTCTACAATCTTCCTCTGCAGAGCAAAACGACTCTCCAGGTTCCTCAGGTATGGATCCTGCGCAAAATATACACATTTACAGACATCTACGGTGCAGTACTGTGCAAAAGTCTTGAGCCCCCGTCATTTCTTTAAATTTTGCTTCTTAAGAGCCAGATGTTCTTGTGTTTTAAGTCTTGAGGTATATAGTTCTCCGGGACTTTTTGGCTCATGGGATAATTTTCAGTCCAGTTCAGTACCTGACCAGTTTCAGAGGAATGTTTTTTGTTTGTTAAGCCATACAGAGAACTTTTATCGACCTAAATAATTCATGCCTTAACAGACCATATAATTTAAGGCTTGAACCAGCAAGAAGCAGGTGCAGATGATGACAAATGATCAGGCTGGTGATTAGTATACTGATGATGCTGAATGCTGAGTGGTTGGAACAGACAAGAAGGGAAATGAGGTTGCGACTAAAGTTGTTAAATAAAAAAAAACAAACAATTTTTACATTGTATATTTAGGCACTTTGCAGCCTGTCACAGTAAAACATTTGTTTGTTAAGTTAATCTATGTAATTGAATTTAAATTAAAGAAATGAGGAGGGCTGAAGACTGTTGCACAGTATGGTATATAGTTTATAGAATAGCAGAAAATAAGTACTTAGCAAATAATCACAAAGGAGCTTTTTATAAAAAAATTACACCAACCTCGTTATACGGGAAAAGGTCGTCCAGTTTGAAAGATGTTCCGATTCTTCTCCTGATGCCAGGAGGTTTCTCACCCGCACTCATTGGATACTCTTTAGGGAGCTTACCAGTCAGCTCCTGAACAAAACATCACAATACATTACAGCATACCGTAAATGTCAAAACATATAGTAGCAATTATATATTCTAAAACTATATATATCTCATTAAACCAGTAGTTCAATTCTATCCACAATGTGTTAAAAATTATTAAAAGAAGTAAGAGGTATAGTGTATGTAAGATTAAAAATAAAAGAGAGGTTTTCTTACAGCTTCTCTAAGGCATATCTCCTTCAGCTCGGCCATTTTGTGGCTTAGTACGTCTTGAATTTCTTTCTCTTTGACCCTTAATTCAGCCAGCTTCTCTTTTTTCTGCTCATCATTCATCTCAGAGTCTGCAGAACCTGAACATGATTTTAGAGAAAATGCACTAACCACAAGTATAATATAATATGCATATTGTATTTGGTTTAAAATAATATAAGTAAGTAAAAAGAAAATTAAGAAAACCGTAAAATATTGATTGTAGTAAGAAATTAATTGATTGAAAAATGAACAAATTTAAGTATTTTTGATACTGAAATGTTGTGTGATATAATAGTGTGATTTAGCCATAATATTTCAAAAACAGTGTAAGATTGGAAGTAAATAATTAATATTTCCGCACAACCTTTTTAACATTCATGTCCCCTACATATTAATTACAATACTTATCCAGCTATATATTAAATACTGTGCACAATATTAAAAGAAACAAACAGGAAAACTTAATTAACAGGTAAACTGAAATACCCACCAGTTGAGACAAGGCTTCCATTACTGGCCATGATGAGCTGGTTTTTGGTCCCTACACTAAGTTTAGTGGTTTTTGTAGCTCCATTTTCTGTCAGGTCCACAGCGATGTCTCCTAAACTTCTTGCTGCGGTCATTTTAGCCTGTTAAGGAAGACGTGAAAAAATCTCACTTTCCTGCATAACAATAAAGACCTACTGTACCTACCTACCGTAACTATTTAGTTCTTTCATTAATCATTCGTGGTTTATTCAAAATTATTATTATTTTTTGCAACTGAATATACTTTTAGTGTGTACAGGTTACTGTATGTCCAATTCACATTTATACACACGTCTTTTGACACTGTACTTGAGTTTGGACACAATATTAAACAACTATATAAGTACAGGTTATATAGAAATAAATTAGGCTGTAGATATAAATGTGACAAAAAAAAAATTCTTGCAAATTTGCACCTGTTGACATTTTAAAAGATTCAATAATTAGTATCAATAATTAAATAATCATGGTAAAATTTAAGTAGCTTTCTAACATTCTTAGACAATTAAGCAAGACAAATTCCTAATATACTACATCTACTCGGACATGATGCACTCCTTTTAGACTACTAAAAAGGAAAGATAAGAGAAAATCCGGCAGTATTAATTGATGCAGCAGTAGTAATATTAAATAATAAAAAGAGAAGTGTCCCCTTACTATACCCACTCACTCAGTCATCATCTACACCGCTTAATCCTGTATTCAGGGTCACGGGGGCCTGGAGTCTATCCCAGGAGACTTAGGGCACATGGCAGGGTACACCCTGGACAGGGTGCCAATCCATCGCAGGGCACAGACACACACATACACTCACTCATTCACACACTACAGGCAATTTGGGAACGCCAATTAGCCTAACCTACATGTCTTTGGACTGTGGGAGGAAACCCACCAAGCACGGGGAGAACATGCAGACTCCATGCACACAGAGACGGGAATCGAACCCGGACCCTGGCGGTGCAAAGCGACAGTGCTAACCACTACACCATTAGCCCCTTAAATGAAATGAAATAAATGAAATAAATGATACCTATCAGAGAGTTACAGGTTTTCATAGGTTTCATATTGTTTTAGATTTTCACCCATTGCTTTTTTTGCATTGAATTTTTCCCGATTTTCTCATGTCCAATTCCCATCCATCAATAGGGCAATCTCCCATCAAAGCTACTACTACCAGTCAGCGAGGGCCGAAGACTATTATGTGTTTCCTCCAAACCATGTGACGCCACTCACTCATGCACCATTGGGGCACCACACAATTGATGTGGGAATGCAGAGTGCCTCTCCTCCTGCCCCTCTGAGAGAGCTCAGCCAATCAGCTCACTCCAGTCCCCCGGCTATGGGAGTCTACCTCATCACCTGGGGATTGAACTAGCGATCTCCGGATGAAAGGACAAACACTTTATCACTGCGCCACTCAGAGGCATTTTTTACCCATTCTTTTTATAACTCAAATGATAACTTCAGTCAGACACAGTACGCTGAGTAAATCGAGACAGAACCAAGATGGACGAATCAGCACTACTGCCTGCTCACTTCCTCGTGCTACATGTGTGTATGCCTGTGTGTGCAGCCATATCACTGACCTTGCTCTGTTTCCGATCAAGGTAGAACTGATGTTGACTGATGGCCATGACCCAGATGGTTTTGATCAGAGAGTGATTAGCATACCACGTATAGATCACTAAGCCCGTCTGTCCAAACGTGCGCTTAGTCACTGCTCGCCTGCAAACACACACATTTCATTTGCACAGTTTAAATCCAACATGCACTATTTAGTGCACTAACTGTGGGGGCAATGCTTTAGTCTTTTAACAATTCCCTATGTTCCTAGTTTCTGTATTATAGCTGAGTTTGTATTGAATGGGTTTTCTGCTTTGCTTTTTCATTCATTGTAGGGAAATTAAAAACATTTTAAAAAAAATCTTTGTCCATAGTAATCACAAAACCAGTTGGGAAAAACAGTTTGTTCAGTTTGTCATTTCCTGGAAAACCATAAAAAATTCCTGATGACTAAGCCTGCACTCAGCGCATGCACATAAACATAAATTCTGCCCTTGAAATGTGTCTGGATTCCCTCCAAAACAAACGTGTACATTTTTCATGGTTTAATAAAAAATCCTCCACAGTTGAAAACGAGATGACAGAAAACATGAGATAAATGTAGGGTTTGTGCAAGAAATTGCTGTTTCTGTCGATTTTCAAGTCATGCCCTGTCTACATTTTGATGCTTAATAAAAAAATATATAAGAAAGTCGCTATGGACAAACTTAGCTTCCAAGCTCACCGTGTTATTACTTCTGTTCTTATATGACCGAAGTACAAAATCTCCTTAAGTAAAGAGGACCTCATTAACCTTAAGCTGATTGTCGAGATGATATTTTAAATCGTAATGTCTAATACAAATGGGGAAAAAAGAGATCAGACACAAAATAATTTTTCTGGGCTTCAGTACTTCTTCATAGCTGTTTCCATGGCAACAATAAAAGTCAGAGCAGACAGTAGGACACATCGAAATTTCTTCCAACTCTTTACAAACTATACCTGCACTATACAAAAGGCAGTCCTATTTAATGCATTGTATGCCAAATAAGATGCTGTCGAGGATTGTGACTTGGGTTGCTAACTGGAGAAGTCTTGCAACCTTGAACTTACAGATTATATTTCCATCTATTCATTCATCAGACATTACCACTGAGAGACATTACCACTCAGGACTTCAACTTCTGGCAACCCACACATGCACTACAGGAGATCTGGAAACGCCAATAAGTCTTTAGTGCAAAAAACCCAAGTATAAAAACCCTGGTGTAAACCCACCAACCACAGGGAGAATGTGAGAACTCCATGCCCACTGACAGGAGGCAATGTTCCAACCCACAGCCCTGGAGGTGTGAGATGACAGTGCTAACTACTTAGCCACCTTGTTGCCAGATTTTATTTTTCTTTTCATTACCAACGTTTTATTTTAGGAAGCTGAACATGTATTAGTTTACTATGTAAGGGAAAATGTAAAGATTGTATCTCTTTGATGTGATTGGGACTCTTTGATGTTTGATGAGACATTTCTGCTTAGGACCGACACTGCATAAACATTAGTCAAAAATATTAGTTCACCCACGGAGGTAAAACAGCAGGTCATTTTTGCCTATATGTGGCTAAAACAAGGGAGAGGAGCCTGGAGGTTATGGCTTATGGAATTAACATTACAGATATCAAACATAGATTTAACAAGTAATTCAGTTTTGACCAGTCAAAATGAAAGTTAGAGATATATCTAATTCAGTTTTTATTAGTCAAAACTAAGTTAGAAAACAACATTCAATTTGTCACACCCTAAATGACATTTGCAGATATCAGTAATTGAGTTTTGAATCGACAGAATTAATGTCAAAGTTGGTCTTCATGCTGCTCAGATATAGTCACTATGCCATCCGTAGTGAGTTTATTCTTCGGGTTGAATAGTCTACAGAAGGGCTGCTCCAGTCTACAGCAAGCCCCGCATCCTACTTGTCTTAACTTGTGACACTGTTTTGCCTAGTCAAAACTCTATTTCAAGATATCTAATTACGTTTTGACTTGGCAGAATGAAAGTTGAAGATATCGCCAGTCTCTATTCAAAAGTCATTACAAGATATCTACAACTTGAACGTAGATATTTGATGCTAAATTAGGACTATTCATAATTCCAGTTTGAGATATTGACGAGTCAATTTCAGTTCAAGACATTTATAACGTTGTTTTGATTAGTTAAAACAACATAAAAAGACTTTATAGATATGTTTAACTGGTGGATATTATGGATAGCCATAATTTAGCTGCAGATATCCTCTGTTTATGTTGTGGATATCTACAATTTTATTAAAGATATCTGGGTGGAGAAATGTCCTAAACACCAAATAGGAAAAGTTGACATCATTGTTTTTTTTGAAAGAATGATGTTGTGGATATCTGAAATGACAATTGGGATAGGAGGAAAATCATTGTGGGCATCTGAATAGTTCTTTTTGACTAGGAAGATGTGAATTACAGATCTCTGTAAAACATATCCAGACTAGCCATTAAATGTCATAGGTGGCTTATTGGTATACTCAAAACAAATCATTGCTATCAACTGTTTATAAAGCTTCAGGCTGCAAAGTTTATAATTACTGTTATAAACATATATTATATTATCTCATTCACTCATCATCTATACCACTTAATCCTGTATTCAGGGTCATGGGGGACCTGGAGCCTATCCCAGGAGACTTAGGGCACAAGTTGGGGTAGACCCTGGACAGTGTGCCAATCCATCGCAGGGCAATTTGGGAAGGCCCATTAGTCTAACCTGCAGGTCTTTGGACTGTGGGAAGAAACTCACCAAGCACGGGGAGAAGATACGAACTCCATGCAGACGTTGACGGAATCGAGGCTGGCCGGGATCAAACCCGGACCCTAGAGGTGCGGCACCTTATCTTATCTTATCTTATCTTATCTTATCTTATCTTATCTTATCTTATATTATACAGGGTGGGCCTAAAGTAGGGTTACAGTTACTTCATTATCTGCTTCACCTTCACAATCATGTTTTAGATACAAAAATTCTTATTATCAAGATGGTGGACTCTTTGAACACTTGAGAGATTAAATGTTCAATATAAAATGTCGAATATGTAATTATAATATATGTAAATAAAAGTCTAAATTTCTAATAAATGAAAAATGTTTAAGTGTTAACTGTAACCCTACTTTTGCCCACCCTGTATTATATTACTCTCACTCACTCATCATCTATAGTGCTTAATCAGGTATTCAGGGTCACGGGGGGCCTGGAGTCTATCCCAGGAGACTTAGGGCACATGGTACATCCTGGACAGGGTGCCAATCCATCGCAGGGCACAGACACACATACACTCACTCACTCATTTACACACTACAGCAATTTGGGAACGCCAATTAGCCTAACCTACATGTCTTTGGACTGTGGGAGGAAACCGGAGTACCCGGAGGAAACCCACCAAGCACACCAAGCAAACTCCATGCACACAGAGACGGGAATCGAGCCTGACCGGGGATCGAACCCGGACCCTGGCGGTGAAATTATATTATATTATATTATATATCATTTTGAATAGGCCACTTTTACTTGAACTGGCTTCAGTGAAATGACATCATGTTGTCTCCTGTTATCACGGCGACACTAACCGATCATGTGCAACCACAAGGTCATGTATGTGGAATAGGCTGGATAGCATTTTCCTCTGAGTCTCTTACACTCCCTTGTGACTTAGCATGAGCAACATTTTGAAAGGATCCAGTTGACTGGCTTCACACATCTCAGAGGAAGTACAGTACCGTTAGCTTCCGTTCCAGGCAGAAATGTCTCAGCTATGCCAGGATTTGTGCCGCGTATCACCAAGGTATTAGACTCTCTCACATTCATGTTTCAACTAGTGAACATTTTCTGTTTCGATATGATCCTGATACCAGACAGGATATTGCAATGCCAAGGTCACGACCAGCTGACTAACATAAAGGTACATTCCAATGGCATCAATTAGCATTTCATGAACACACACTCAGTCACTCACACTCACACATACACACACACAAGTTCTGACCATCAAATAGAGCTAAATTCTGACCTGTGGGGATCGTTCACCTCTACAGCAAACTTCTTCTCTCTGAAGTACAGATTCTCCAACTGCTTCCACTGGAACAACTAGGGAAAAAAGAGACCATGTGTGTATAAGTGTGTGTCTGTGTGTGAGTTCATATGGTAGCGATGCTTAACTGTATAACTCATCTCTCTCCAGGTGCACTTTTGTTCTGAGTTTAGTGAGTCACTCTGTCTGTCTGAGCCGAGCTGAAAGCTGTCTCAGTCATTATCAGTATATATATAAACAGTTTAAAATATCACATCATCATGACGTGTGCAGAAATATCGAAATAGCGCACTCACACTGGCATAACGTAGTGCACACAGTTAATATATTTTCTTTTAAAGTCATTAAAGTGTTGCTGGCTTATAAACATTGTGGAACAAAAGTGTCCATGGTCACCACGAGTGTCTCAATTAATTTAACTGTAATAAAGAATGTTGACAGCAAATCAGAACGGTGCACTTCAGAATGTCCACTATCTAGATTTTAGGTATCTACTGTACCAGGCACAAAGGATATTGTTAAACTTCCAATGCATATTGTTAAACTTACTCTATGCATATAACCTGGACCAAAACAGAAAAATATAATGCAAGCTACACTTCTGACTATAGTCTCTAAACATCTGGACACCTCTGGGCATTGGGAATCCTTATATATTATGTTATAATGTGTCTATTAACATTATTTTCCTATAACAGTTTGATACATTATTAACTCTGTGATGAAGCTGAGTTCTGTTTATCATCCCAAGTGAGCAGTGCTTTTGAATCCTGTTCTGCTACAGATGTTTGAACCAATGATTTAAGGCTTTTTAAAAAGGTTGGAACGTCAGTTTAGCTTCTCTTATCTCTTAAGCTATATTATATACATGGTGTTCCATTCACTTCTCTTATTCGTGAAGTTAGTAAGACAAAATCCTCAGCTTTTGATGTTAACCGCAAAACACAAACTCCTTTGTCTTGACGACTTCGTCATGTCTGAAAAGTTACCGCTTCACCACGGACAGAGCTGCGTATTTGTACATTCTGGCGTATAATGAATGATTTTGTGCATCGGTTGTACATAGTATGAATCTAAACTCAGTTTGAATGGATCCAAAAAAAATCCAAAATAAAAAAAATAAAAAAAACAGGATTGTCCTTTCTTTGAACTCTGTCGACCGTCTTCAACCACTGACCTGCAAATTTCAATACAAGCACGTCTCCTAAGAACATTACAATTTTCAGCTGGTGTTTAATCAGAACATGCTATCTATCGTTAAAACAAGTAACCTAAAACAATCTGCAATCAAAAATACCGAATAAATAAATGTATACATAAATATAAGGGGCGTTCAAGTGAAACCAGGACTTGTGATGAAATTTCAACTGAATGAAGGAGGGAAACTGATTCTGACATTTACAGAAGCACAGTACGGTGATGAGACTCTTAGCCGCACTAAAACATTCGAATGGAGCAAACGATTTAAAGAACGGAGCACACTGCGGTCATTCCCTTAAACATTCAGCAAGTGGAACACCTGATCCTTAAAAATCGACAGCTAACTTATGGTTATGCATCTGTCTGTGGGAACTGCACACACATTCATTCACCAACACCACTTGCACATTACAGGAACTCGGCTGGGATTGATTTCCACATCGCCCGTACAGTCCTGACCTCGCTCCAATACAGCTCCACATGGGCCATTAAAGGAGTTCCTGGGACGTCAGTGATTCAGGCATGAAGCAAACAGTCTAATCATGGCTCCTGCGTACTGAGAAAACTTTCTACCTTAATGGTATCCAAGCACTAGTGAATATGCTATATATTGTATTATAGTATTATATACGTAGTATTAGATTGAAAACATAGAAATGATCATTTGTGGAACAAAATATAAACATGTGATTTGCAGTTGCACTAGTCAGAGCTAAAATGAGTTCAGAGCTATACTGTAAGTTCAACTGCAGCGTCATTCTGAATGAGAATAAATACAATGTAGAATTTCCTATATTTTATTGTGTGCAAATATTTTGTATATAAAATGTCTGTGAAAGGTATAAAGAATCAATGAGAGTTATACTGTGTATGAGACTTTAGGATATTATGTGACCTAGTCTATGAAAACCCAGTTAACGTCTAAAATCCCTTCGAGCCATAATGCCGTCTGGTTTGTACGTAGTTTCAATATATCTATTATTAGTTATTTTATATACAGTACAGTATCAGTATTAGGGGAATACTTTTAGAGTTAGTATTACATTTTTAGTATTATTAGTAGTACAAGTATCATGAATTAGACTGAGCATGATCTTTACCTATGTTATTATTTCTATAATCACTTAAACACAGCAAAATGCCCCAGTGTAACACCCAGAGTGTTTATATATAACCAAATGGATACAAATGGACATTTAAAGTGTTAAATCAATACTCTCTGTGTTAATTCAAAACTTTTGCTGTGAATATTTGTAGCTGTGAACAATTTTCTTGTGAATATTGCTAATCTGATAAAGTGTTAGTATAGCTAACGACATCGATAAACAGAGATCTTACTTATTTCATTTGTCATATTCCAAAAGGTAATCCAAAATCCATCACGTTGTACGCTGCTTTAGACGCTGCTGTGTGCGCTGTTTGTTCTTAGCGTGTCTTGTCAGGTTTGATGAAACCCTAAAGGCACACAGAGCCAGACCTGCCTCCAAATACTTCTCTCTCCTTCTCTCTCTTTCTCTCTCTTTCTTCTCTCTCCTTCTCTCTCTCTCTCCTTCTCTCTCTCTCTCTGTCTCTCTCCTTCTCTCTCTCTCTCTTTCTCTTTCTCTCTCTCTTTCTCTTTCTCTCTCTCCTTCTCTCCTTCTCTCTCTCTCTCCTTCTCTCTTTCTCTCTCTCTCTCTTTCTCTTTCTCTTTCTCTCTCTCTTTCTCTTTCTCTCTCTCTCTCCTTCTCTCTCTCCTTCTCTCTCTCTCTCTCTTTCTCTTTCTCTCTCTCTTTCTCTTTCTCTCTCTCCTTCTCTCTCCTTCTCTCTCTCTCTCTCTCTCTCTCTCTCTCTCTCTCTCTCTCTCTCTCTCTCTCTCTCTCTTTCTCTTTCTCTCTCTCCTTCTCTGTTTCTCTCTCTATCTCCTTCTCTCTCTCTCCTTCTCTCTCTTTCTCTTTCTCTCTCTCCTTCTCTTTCTCTCTCTCTTTCTCTCTCTCTTTCTCTTTCTCTCTCTCTTTCTCTTTCTCTCTCTCCTTCTCTCTCTCCTTCTCTCTCTCTCTCTCTCTTTCTCTTTCTCTCTCTCCTTCTCTCTTTCTCTCTCT
>JAAGKR010005134.1:2771-54028 GCA_011419295.1 Clarias macrocephalus | reverse complement strand
AGTACTGCTTGTATGTTTGTACTTTTTCTGGTTTGACTGAATTGTCATTGTGTTTTCTCATTTGGTTTATTGTTTTGGGTTTTGTTATTTTGTTTTTGAATTTATTTTGTTTTGGGTTTTGATATTTTGTTTTTTAATTTGTTATTTTGTTTTGGGTTTTGTTATTTTGTTTTTTAATTTGTTATTTTGTTTTGGATTTTTTTATTTTGTTTTTGAATGTTATTTTGTTTTCTGTTTTGTTGTTTTGTTTTGCACTTCACGGCCACCGTAGTAAACCGTTTAAACAGAGTACAATTTGGCCTTTTGTCCACATGCAAACTCAGTTTTGGTCTTTGAAAAATACAGAGCTTTAGGAAAACTCCGTCCAAAGTGAAGATTTTCCAAAACTCCATTTTCAGTGGTGTTGTGTGGACAGGGGAAATGGAGATTTTGGCTTGTTGTGATGTCACCTTGTGTGCTGATGATGTCAATGTCTGTGTGCTAGTCTCCTTGATTTGACGTCAGCTTTGTTTATGAGGATCTTTGTGCAATAGTGGACTTACATACAGTAAACTAGTGGCTGTGTTAACGTTGCTTACTGGACTTTTTACATTCGTGTACATATACGCACAGTTATTCACACATTGCGATAACAAACAGAGGTGCCGGTACGTAGTACGAAACTCACTGCTGCTACATACAAAACTCCAATGGCTTCTGATTGACCCCCTGTTGATTAGGGATGCTCCTAACAGCACTTAACAGGGCGTTTTGCGTTTCCATGTGGACAAAGATATTTTTTAAATGTAGGTCGTGTGGACAGAATTCTTAAAAAAAAAAAAAAAAGTAGAAAAATCTTGTTTTTAAAAATACCCGGCTACGTGTTAATAATATGAGGGCATGTTCATGTTACACCATAAGCAAAAAAATAAATAAATAACAGACAAAATTATGCTTCCGACTTTGAGGTAACGTCTTTTTTCTTCCAGCATAACTCTACCCCTTGTACACAAAGTAAGGCCCTGAACACATGGCTTGATAAATGTATTGTTTGGGAACACCTGCAAAGCTCTGACCTTAACCCCACTAACAGCCCTCCTCTTCCAAAATGAATGCTCAAAGACTCACAAATGTAATAACTTAGTGGATCTGTCATTTTAGTAAGCTCAACATCTTTCTCGTATAAAGGCATTATTTAGCTTTGACATATTACATCTTGAAAGGTCCTATGTTTAGCCTGAAATGCAAACAATCAGCAGATTTCATAATGAGATATGAGATGTTCAGCTTTCCCTCTTTGTTTTAAATAAATAAAACATAATTAAAAGAATGTTAAGGCACTACATTTACAATTGCCAGCCAGTCCAATTTGCAGACACAAGCTCATGTTACCAGAGGTAATGAAATAATGTTTGTGTGTCTATATATTGTTTTATTGTCTTAACATTTATAAAACATTATTTTAGGGGTATTTAGATATGTGACGTTCTCAAATGCAATGTTTGCACAAACCATTAAATTTGTATTTGATGTGGAGTTTGTGTTGTTTTATAATTTCTCAATGTATACTTGCCTGCATAAATCAGGTTCCAAGTCAAATTAACTAAAATAGCTGATGTTTATGTATATATCATATTTGAAAATTGTTCCTTTTTGTTTTTGATTATGCTGTGGTTTGCTAATAAATGAATGAATACTTTTCATATATTTCTAGGTCATTATATAGAATGAAGTGGTCATACATGATTTATTTAACCTATGTTCTAGAGAGATTTTTATTCATATTGAATATTACCTATCCCATATTAAACACATTAATATCAGAACCACACCGTTGTTATTCTGCCACAATCACTAATAATGATTAAATGACTAAATCATGGTAGACAGTAAATGAAGTAATTAAATTACATGGTATTGAAATTTTTTTTTTTTATCCATTTGTAAGTCTTATTCCTGTCTTCTTAAACAGATTTGCTATCTGTCATGAACTTATGACACCAATTAGGAATAGATGAGTGGTGTGATCATTAACTTTAAATTAGAATTCCAGTAGCTACTTTCATCGTGAAAGCAATTAGTCATTCCAGTCCCTTCAAAGCTCAATTTAATCACAGTGAATGTCTGATATATGTATACACTGAAGTCCTGAGTGGTCCACTTGTCTTAATTTAAAACAGAACATGGAGAAATAGAATGGTGGGGAAAGTGGAATAGACATGCAACTTTAATCAGTACACAATGGAGGAGTATGCTTATTTTAAGACTGCAGTTAAATTATTAAACGAGCAAGTTATTGATGTTTCACAAGGGGTTACAATAAAGCAATAAACTTATATTATGCTAAAATTATGCTATTGTTAGGTAAATCTTCCTTACTTAGCTTCATTACAATGTGATTTGTACCTTGTGCTGTCTATGTACTGTACAAATCAACAACTGCTATTTAAGATCCCATCTTCTTCTACCATTGTTATCTTATTGCAAAATATATATGTGTGTTTTTGCTAGTCATTACCAAGTACTCTTGTTTTCAATGGCATTGTCATTGCTGATCACCTGACCATTGCTCGCTGAATGTCCTTGTTTTCTAATACACATTTTTGTTTTTGATTGTTCGAGTTCTAGTGCCTGTAGTTGCATCCTCCATTCTGTTCCTTGACATTTTTGTAGCTTGATGACATACTCCCAATTAAGTCCAAGAATAATACATTGTAGTATTGAAGTTGGAAAAAATAAAGTGTAATACAAGTTCTTTTTAATATACAGAGGGAACCTTGGATTGCGAGCATAATTTATTCCAGAAGCTGGCTCGTGTATCAAAACACTCGTATAATCAAAGCAAATGCCCCCATAAGAAATAATGGAAACTCAAATTATTCATTCCACAGACCAAAAAAATAATACATAAAAATAATTAATACAAAATCTAAAGTAAAAAAAAAAATTACCTGCACTTTACCTATGAAAAAAGTAAAAATAAATCCAGACAGATAAGTGTTTCTGTCAGTCCTTGTGCGTGCAGGTACTATGTAACTGTGTGTGTTTGTTTGTGAAGCTAAAGTAAGAGGAGAGGAGGAGTGAGACACTCCCCTCTCCCTCTTCTCGTCTTACACAGTAACCCTTCATTCTCTTTTATTTTATTACACACACACACGTTAATGGAAACACTGTTTTATCTGGAAAAATGAACAAGGAACATCGCTAATGACACTGGAGTCTCGGAATCTCTGCTGTAAAGTAAAAATAAAACAAATTAACCCGCACTTTACCTTTGAAAAGAATCGCGACAGAGCAGTGTTTCTGTATAGAGTGTGTGTTTGTGTGAAGGCGAGAGGAGGAGTGTGTGTGTGTGTGTGTGTGTGTGTGTGTGTGTGTGTGTGTGTGTGTGTGTGTGTGTGTGAAAGGGAGAGCAGGGGGGCACACTGTCCAATGAAACTCTCTATTTGTAAACCAAGACTTTCTCGTTTTTCAAGTCAAAATTAATAAAATTTTGTTCCTCTTGCAGAACGCTTGCAAACCATGTTACTCACAATCTGAGGTTCCACTGTATATGTTCAAGTAAAAACCGATTTAAAATCACTCTGTTTATATCTATATCAAATGGTCATACTTTTTTTTCATACAATGGTGACGTATAAACTATAAAATTTAAT
This sequence comes from Clarias macrocephalus, assembly GCA_011419295.1. NCBI lineage: Eukaryota > Metazoa > Chordata > Actinopteri > Siluriformes > Clariidae > Clarias > Clarias macrocephalus. The sequence goes on along the minus strand of JAAGKR010005134.1, from coordinate 50,393 downwards.
AAGTCCATTTCCGATGGTCAAGACAGGGCTGCTATATTGCTTTAATACATTTCATTGCATTACTCCCCATGTAATTTGACTGGGATTTTGACATGATTTTCTGGCCATAAAATGTGTACCTTTTGAATAGAGTAAAAATGGCCAATCATTGATTTTAAATCTGTTTTCAAAATTATTTTAGCAGTAGTATACCCAAATGCAAGGACACCAAATAGTTAACTACCTGGGTCCTTAGCATCTTATCTCTTAAGCTGTAGCATCTGTCTGCAAGAAAATTTCACTTGGTAATACTCCTGCACTCTTTATAAATCCTTTTTACAATAAACATTTAAAAAATCTTATTTGATTGAACTGGAAAAAAATGGATGAGTCTGTGGAAAGGGTGTAGCAGTTCACAGTGATCCAGGGCTGGTGCAGAATACAGGTAGGGCAGATGGCAGGAACAGAGATAGGTGGCTACTATCAAAAACGGTCAGAGATCAGGTAAACAACTGTATTAGATTCTGAAAAAGAATCGAATTTCAATAACAGGCCAAATCATACTCCTGAGTAGACAGTGCTGTGCAAAAGTTGTAGGCAGGAGAGAAGAAATGCTGTAAACTAGAATGGTTTTAAAATAAATCTTTTATAAAAAATAAAAGATATAAAAATATATATTTTATTAAATGATAAATGTTAAGTTTACCAATTTAAGTGCAAAAAAATTCTTACACTTGCACACTTGCACAAAGTCAAGGTTTGTGTAGGATCAGAGTTAAAAAATTATACCAACAGGTGCTAATTACTAACAATTTTATATTTTCATATGTAGGTTAAAACACAATCTTTAACTGAAACAGACACAGCTGTTCAGTATGGTTAAAACTGGTTAAGGAACCGCCAACATTTCCTACTGAGTTAAGGTCATGGAAGACATTTTCATGTCACGGCAAGACTGAGCACTGGACCACTGACACAGGTACCGGCCAAGGAAAGTTCATGCAGCAGATGAAAGACACATCATGCTTATTTTACTTTTACATCAGGAGATGTCAAGCAGTGCCATCAGCAAAAAAAAAAAGAAAGAAAAAAAATGGTGTTAACCAGCAGGACCCAAGAACACCAATCAAAGGTACAGTAGGCAAGTTTTTTGCCAAAACAGTGAAGCATGGTGAAGGTACCTTGCAAGTTTAAGGGTGCATTTCTGCAAATTGAGTTGGGGCTTTGGTCAGGATTAATGGAGTCCTCAATGCTGAGATATATAGGCAGACACATACACATTATGCAATAACATCATGGAGGCATCTGATTGACCCCAAATTTATTCTGCAGTAGGACAACGACCCCAAACATACAGCCAATTTCAAGAACTATGTTCAGTGTACAAGTAGTTCTGATAGTGAAGGTTTGGGCCCCTGCAGAGCCCTGATCTCAAAATCATTGAGTCTGTCTGGGATTGCAGAGACAGACAGATATGAGGCATCCTGTATCCGCAGAAGATCTCCAAGATGTTTGGAGCAACCTACGTGCCAAGTTCCTTCAAAAACTGTGTGCAAGTGTACCTTGAAGAATAGTTGCTGTTTTGCAGGCAAAGGTAGTCACACCAAATACTGATTTGATTTGGATTTTTCTTCTGTTGATTTACTTTCCAATTTTTTAAATGATAAAAAATAAACTATTACCATATATTCTTAAAAAGCATTCTTACTTTACAATATTTTTTCACACCTGTCTAAAACTTTTGCACAGTACTGTATAAACAGTGCCAGTGGAATGTTTTCAGACCCTTTTCTGTTTTCCACATCTTATGTTTCACACTCATCTTAAAATATGTTAAAAAAAAATTCTACACATAATACTCCACAATGCCAAAGGGGAAAAAAACGGGGGTTTGTCTTTTTTTGTTGTTGTTAACTAAAAAATAATAAAGACTAAAATATCCCATTTACATAAGTATTCAGTCCCTTTGTTATGACACTTGCAATTGAGCTTTGGTGTATCCTACTTTCATCAGTGGTCCTTGAGATGCTTCTACAATTTGAATGGAGTGACTTTACTTGATATACAGTAATTAGTAATGTCAGAATGAAAACAAATCCATGAGCTACATGACCCATTAGACAGAATTATGTCAAGATCTGGGACCTTCGAAAGCAGAACAACTCTGTCAACGTCTTGGAGTGGACCTGCCAGAGTCTGCACCTGAACACCTGGAGAGACCTGAAAATGACTGTGTACTTATCCTGTCCATTCAACCAGGTGGAGCTTAAATGATTCTGCCCAGAAAGAATTAAAGAAATTTCCACAAGAATGGTGTTCCAAGCTTGTAGCATCATTTTACAAGCAAACGTAAGGCTGTCATTACTGCGAAAAAGTGCTTCAGCCAAGTACTAAATGATGGGTCTGAATACTTATGTAAATTGGATACAAAATGTAGAGAGACTGTAGTGCACTGTGTAGTCTTTAGTGAACTGTGGCTGTGGAAGCAGATAATGGATGCAGGTTAATTGAGTAATTTAAGACAGGTGGAGCACATTATGTGTGGATCTACAGTACAACATATATATCATTACATTATTTTGGAGGTAACTTGATATAAAGTAGATATAATCATTGATCTTTGGGTCATTAACGTTTTCCCAAAGATTTTGCAAAAATGTCATTCATGAATGTGATGGCTCTCTTTCAGGAAATTTTTCATATCATAAGATAAAATGTAGAGCACCTGCTAAATGGTTAGTACTTGGAATTGTTGAAATACATGTTATATAAACAACAGTGTTTAATTTCACCTTATAAATATACTTTTTAAACTGAATCCTGTGAAGCATACAGTCTATCAGGGACACAGTGGGGTACACCCTGGATGGGGTGCCAGTCCATCACAGGGCATATAAGCACACCCACTCTCACTGTATGGGAAATTTGGAGACACCAATTAGCCTGCTCTACGTGTCTTTGGACTGTGGGAGGAAACCCACAGAGCAGGGAGAGAACATGCAAACTCCACAAACACAGCCCCAAGGCAGAAATCAAACCCTCTGCAGGTGCAAGACGACAGTACTAATCACTACATCACTGTGCCGCCATCCTTCTGTGCCAGTCAATTCTAATTTCTAACAGATGCTTACTTTAGGCAGCTGTTGCTAAATGTGAGAAACATAAAATTGTTAACATAATACTGGCTTAAATTTAAATTAGGTTTTATTATAAATAAGAACTTAGATTATATTATAAAAAAATATGATCATATAAATATTATAAAATATATTATAAATAATAACTTATTTAGTGATTAGGCAGTCTGAGTAAACAACAAAGACAAAATTTTAATTGTTTATGCTGAAAATCGCTAAATAGTTCTATTGAACAAAAATGTTTTAAATAATGACAAATATTTAGACCAGAGCCTTAAAATAAATAAATGAATGAATGAATGAATGAATGAATGAAACTACATATATATTCTAAATTGTTTATTTGAAAAAATAAATGTGAAACAAACAGAATTTCAGCTTGTAAACATCTGACAGAATCATCGTTTTGTCACACACAGACGTAGATATGTGCTGGGGACTGAATGACAGAGCTGTTAGAACTGACAGATCTCACAGAAGTGAGGTGTCATGTTAAATGCCAGGCTACGTCACCACTCTTCCATAATAGCAAAAATGTTAGGAAAGAACACATTTATGCTACAAAAAATATTTAATAACATTAACAGATTTAATGATATTCCACAAATATCAGCAAGTTTGACAACAGATTACATTTCATTTAAACATAATAAGGATAAGGATAACACAACAAAAACCAATAGGATACAGTAATGAGATTTCCACTGCTTTTCACAAGTGCAGATATTACACTGATATTGCGGAAAGTAATCGAGTGTCAGGGTTCTGCATTATGGTTTGTAGAAAGGTTATGTACTCACATATTTAATAATAGCAATAATAGAAATAGGGCAGAGGAACCTACTTTTATGTCAATTAAAGTAATTAATTAAACTTGTTATGAATTATAAAGTCATTTCCTGAACAAAAAAAGAATTTGAAAAGGATGTTTGTATTTGACAAAATGAAATATTTATGATCTGACAAAATTATATATATATATGCATAAGGCAATATATATTGCCTTATGCTGAACTGGTGTGTCACATGCAACATGAATTTATGCCTCATACCCAGTAAACCTGTGCTAGGTTCTTGACACTATAAATCAGAAATGCTGAACATGAACAAACAAAAGGTTGTAATTGTAAATCAGGTATGTACAGAACATTTAGCAAATACATATGAATTTGAGTTGTTCTACCTCACAGCAACATTTTTAGTTAGAATTTGTTGGCCTGACTCTTTTCCTACCTATAAGCCAGTTCCACTTTAAACCGCGTTGACTATATTACAGAATTGCCTTCTAAACCTAAAGATCTTAATTTGTTATGTGTTTTCTTAATGTGTTAGAAGATGGCCTATTAAAAATAGAAGTCTGATACCTCTCTTTCTTCAAGAGATTATGCACTTAAAGCAGATGATTGTGTACATTTTGTAAGCAGAAATAATCATAACAAAAACACTACTCTATTTTCATACAGTATTTGAGTGCTTGCCAAAAACATTTTTATTTTATTTTAGTTCATCCTTGCCTCCAAAGTGACAGTCCTTCAGTGGCCACCATGTGTAAACACCATATGTAAATAACCTCAACATTTTAAAAAGAGATGAGATGGGATGATCCTTAATCAATAATGACAGATGCTAACCCTAGTGCAGGGGTGGCGAACAAGTTAGACACAAAGAGAAAAAAAATGTAAACTGTGAGAGTCAGAGAGCCACACCACGCAGTGACCTGCTAAAACAGACAAACACTCACACAAAAACACACCATTAAAACTATATCATTCACCATAACACTTTCTTCCCCTTACAAAACAACAATGTGTTCATTTCAAGGTAAGTGTCCACCCTCAACACACACATCAAATGCAACTTAGCCAGAGTTAACACATCAACTACCCTGCAGGTTGCTGTGGCAGCTGTCTCTCTCTCTCTCTCTCCTTCTCTCTCTCACTCTAACACACAAGTATACACACAACTACTGAACTCACTTCAGAAACACTGGTAGGGGATATATAATATAAATTGATGGAGTATTAAAATATTAACACAAACATGCTCAGTCAGGTGTTTTTTCCAAACTACCTCACATATTTTGTTACCTTGTTGGAGTGATGGGATGATAATCTCAGTGGGATTTCTGGCATCTTTTGTTTTCAGCAATCCTCAGCAAATCAGGTTTGTATTCAGTTGTAGCCACTCGGAGCAGTTCCTTTACGTGAGTGTCAATCAGAATGGACCGGTGCTTTGATTTCACGTGTTTCAAAGTAGAAAACAGGGACTCACAGATTTGAAGCCTTGATATGTGATATCGTAGTATTGCATATTAAACACAGCGATTTCCCATTCCGTTCAATAAAGAAGAAAGCATCTTCCCATTCTTACAAAAATGTCCTGTGTTCATCTTCATATTTTCGTTTAGCTTTGCATTTTGCTATTTGACGAGAGGGTAACATCCTGCATGCGTATTAAATGTTTACTTAATTTCCCGGGATTAGACGTAACCCGCGGAGATGATTGGCGGTCCCTTACGTCAGAAGCAGCATAAAAAAAATCCAATCTGCTAAATTATTTTTTAAATATAAATTATTATTTGTTTTTAATGGGCCCTGATGAATTTGAGTGTGTTTTAAGAGAGAATAAAAATAAGAGAAACATGAAACTTGGCAAAGAGCCACAGTATATACAAAATATGATAAGAAGCAAAGAGCCGCATTCATTTTGGCCGGGAGCCGCATGCGGCTCGAGAGCCACGTGTTCGCCACCCCTGCCCTAGTGTATAGTGTGGGCACATGTTATACATTGTATAGTAAATGCTCCACTTCTACAAAAACATTTTTTTTTTAAATCTGTAAAAAGCAACCATCAATATGTTAAATATCAAGGTTCTAGCATAAGCTTACAACAATGTCATTGCACCACAGGATACACCCTGGATGGGGTGCCAAGGTGACAGTGCTAACCACTAAGCCACTGTGCCACCCGGTATGATCATACACAGATGTCTGGCCTTCTTTATAATGTATGCACCATTCAAATGTTTTACTGTAGCTAAGAGTTTCTCAATACTGTGCTTGAAGTCTTCTATCAATTTATTTTTTATTCATGAGAAATATCATCACAATTCCCAGCTTGACATGTCTTTGTCTTATTTACTGTACTTTAATTTAATTTTAATTATAGTTTATTTTAATAATATGGCTATATGTTGCTATAATAATATGGATAGTCCATCATCTGGAAAAAGTCCTATGTTCTGTCCTTGACTAAATTCAGCTGTGCTGCTGGGGTTAGGGACTTGCCTGCAAAACAATCAATGAAATATATCAGAAACCTCATTCTACTACATTTAAATGCTGTAAAAATTTTATTATATCCGCCTCCTGTGAGAACCAAAGGACAATCTTGGGGATAAATTAAATGACTTTAATTTGACAAACATACAGTACACAGTCAAAATCAATATTCTCACAGCAATCTGTCCTTTATGACTCCTTTCACTCCACCCTCTATCTGGTTCTCCTCCGTTGACAGAAGTTGGCATATTTTATTAGAAACCCCAAAACGTACATTATATAAACTTACAACCCCAAACTATCTCTATTGTTTCTGATCACACCAATTACTCTATATGCAGCATTAGACATATAACACAAAACGACCCAAGATTGGGCATTGTCTTAGTAACAGAATTGTAAGAAATACACTGATTAGCCAGAACAATGATAAAATTGACATTATAACCAGCTAGGATTTAGGCTCCTCTTTTAGGCACCTCTAAAACAGCTCAGGGCTCTGAGGGACCTTTGGGGGGGGGGGGGGGGGGGTGTGCTTTGGTGTCTGGCACCTGGACATTTGCAGCAGATCCTTTGGGTGCTGTGGGTTGTAGGGTGGGGTCTCAGTGGATCTGACTTGTTCGGCATGCTCTGTGGGTATTCTCCAGTTTGTAGGGAGTTTGGAGAAGGGGTCAGCGGATTGTGCTGCACTGGGTGTTATAGTCCATTTCGGTAAAAATATGGGCTTTTTTGGCAGTTTATCCTACATTGGCTTTTTTATGAGATCACACCAAACTGGCTGGTTTTTGGTCCCCGCAGGCATAGTGGGTGCCCCTGATCCTATAACAAGTTTACTGGTATATAATTAATAATCAATGTTATTTACTTCACCTGGAGGTAGTGTTAATGGTGTAGCTGATCAGCGTATTAACATTCCCTTAACTGCCTAGTGGAAATCAAATACATTTTAAAATGACAGTGTCATGGATCTAGCTGGTGGGTTTGGCTAGACCGGCTGATGGTGTTGCCGTGGGCACATATTGTAGGCATGAACGCAGAGGGGTGTGCAAACAGTCTTTATTAACAAAACTCACAGACATAACCAAACAAAGGAATCAAAACAACAAACGTCAACTAAAACTAGGGCTCAGGAAAGACATAGGGCATGGCGCGCTAACACAGGGAACGGCACGCTAACACAGAGGACTGAGGGGCTGAACACAGGACTGAGAACTAACAGGGGACGGAGGATGAGGAAACATGGAGCTGGAGCTAACTAAGGACACATAGGGGAACTAGAAACACGACTGGACAGGATGTGGCTGGAACTAGGGACAGAGACTGGACTGGAGGGACAGAGACTGGACAGGACCGGAGAGACAGGGCTAGACAGGACCAGGGGCACAGAGACTAGAGACAGAGACTGGTTAGTGGGGTTAGTAGCTACACGGAATATGGAGACACAGGATGCTGACCTAACCAGGTTAGTATCTAATAGAGTTAGTACGGACCAAAAGAAAAAACAGAACACAAGAAGCAGGGCACCCATGAGGCTATTCCAAACTTCTTATTTCCCAGAACAAACTGCTATTTATACAAACTTTAATGAGCCACCTCAGTTCAGGTGAGCACTCATCACCTGACTGAGGTGCCTTCTGGGAAACTGAGTCGACCAACAAAAACTACAGACAGACCAAAAGGAACAGTGACCTCTAGTGGAGGTTCCTAACAGACAGGTCCTCTTCATCTGATTATACCCCTCTATGAAATAATCCCATGTTCTTAATTAACGTAAGAAGAGGGAGAATATTTCAGGGGCAGCATGTTCATGACCTTGACAACATCAAATAAATGATGCCATGAGATGACCAGATTACTGTCAGTTTTAGTATATCCAAAAGAAAGAAGCTTTTTTTAAGTCCGCAACATTAAAAAAAATTAGTCCACCAGATTATCCAAAGTTACATTGCTTTAAGCCACAGCAAGTTAGCACATGTAAATATGCATATGCAAATGTCTTTCTCTCTATATCTCTCTTTCCCCCTTTCCTCCTAACTCAAGCCAACACCTTCAAGTGTGTCTCTGGACGAACACCTGTCCAACTTCCACTCTTTTGTTCTTCAGGATTTCACCAGACATTTTACAATGGTTCATGTTCTTTGTAGTAGCATATGTTGAGGGCATATCTGTCTTTTTCTGTTAATAAACAGAGACCTTTCAAACAGACAAAGTATTTGAGTTTTTAAATGTGTCTCCCTGGTGCTGTAAGGGACCATCCCTAGAGGGCACTGTGTGCCCGATAAGTTAAGTTTGTAGTTTTGTGTTTGTAGACTCAGTTTCCCAGAAGGCACCTCGGTCAGGTGATGAGGGAGCTCACCTGAACCGAGGTAGCTAATTAAACCTTCTATAAATAGCTGTTATTCTGGGAAACTGGGTTGAGCATTAATAATGTCAAGTGGGCATTCCTTTTGTTTTGATTTTGTATTAGATTGCATTTGTTTAAGTTGGCTCTAGTTGGTTATGTTTCTGTTCACAGTGATGTGTTGTGGAGCTGTTCGTGTAAAGTTAAGTGTACCTATTAGTGTGTCTCTTGTCTTGTGTAAGTACTGTTCTGTATGTTTCCAGTGTCTGTTTCCCTCTTCTATGTTTAGCCACTTGAGTGTTTAGCTGCTAGTAGGTTTAGTTGCTTGTGGGTTTAGCTGCTAGTAGGGTTAGCCTCCAGTAGGTTGAGCCACTAGTCGAATTGGTCGCTAATGGCTTTAGTCTCTAGTATGGATTAGCCTCTTGTGTGTGTTTAGCCTCTTGTGTATTAGTTTCCCCATGTAGGTTCAATTACTAACCCTCATAGTTACTAACTCGGTTAGGTCATCATCAATTTCTACAGTAACCAGTTTAGGTACTAACGACTAACGTAGCCTGTGTTTCGCTAACTCCCTTTTGTTCTTTGTTTTGCTTTATTATTAAAAGACTCTTATGTTTACAAACCCTCTGTGTCTATGCCTCAACATCTGCCCTCGGCAACATCAGACGCAATACCAACAAGTTCATGACAGGTGCCAGAAAAACTTATCGAAGAGCATCAAACAGACCAAGTGACTGAGCTTATTCAACTACACAACTTTAAGACTTTACAAGAGCTAAACTTTCTGCTCAGTCAATTTATGCAAAACTGTTAGGAGTGCACTTCATAATACAGATGGATAATAATCCAATAATCTATATTGTGACATCAGCCTGAGCTTCATAAGGCAAAGAAATTGAATGTTCTTACTGTAAATGGCATAGTCAGTCATGTGGAAAAAGAAAATGACTAGAACAGAAGACCTTGCTCTGTGGTTCAGCTCAATGGAATGTCAATTGTAGGTGTTCTTGCTGGTGGAAAAAGGGTCACCTTTCCCCACAGTTTTGTGGCAGAAGGCTGCAAAGCACTTTGTTGACACAATCTGCCCACATACACCATGGAAATTTATATAATTTGAGCCACAGTAGCCCTTCAGTCAATTTTAAACCAGACGGGTGTAACACAGAAGCCTACGCAGCATGCAAATCCATGGACAACTACTCGATGGTTTCCCAGAAAGACATAAGATATTCTACATTGCATTCATTCATCAATGAATCTTGCCAAAAAAACAACTGTTGACCCAGTAGGCAGAGACTGTTGGTTCTTCCAAATCTCTTCCATTTAAGAATATGGGCTACCATTTTCTTGGGTATTTTCAATGCAGCAGAATTTTATTGTATCCTTCTCCAGATCTCCAGACAATCCTGACTTGCAGGTATACAGATCATTCTCTCAACCTTGGGGCTTTGTTTTTTTACTTTGACATGCACCATTTACTACGAGACCTTATAAAGACAGGTGTGTGCCTTTCATAATTATGTTCAATGAATTAGGCACAAGGAGGACTCCAATCCTGTGTTTGAACAAGCAGATTAGACCGTTCTACTATAAAAAAAATTACTTGACAGCTGTATTGTAAGATTAAAAACAATCATGGAGAAGGATAAATACAACAAGTATAGAGGATTTTCCACAGTTTTATGGAGAGAAAGCTCCAGTTGATTGGTGTAACAAGATTGAACCACTAATGAGCAAACAGCAAGAATTAGTTAGGCATGAAAGTCTCAAACTCAAGCCAGACCTCATCAGAGACACAGAAATCTGATGCCATCTTTAGTGAGAGGACTTGAATGACTCAAACAATCATGAAAAAAATAGGAATATCCTTTATACAGTTTTGGAACAGCTTGGAAAGAGCAGGTTGTAATGTTTGTCAGCCAGACTATGGACAGCTGGTTCTGTTCTTCCTTTCTTCTCTAGACACTATCAGCAAATCGGTCCTCAGCTAATGCAGACTAAAACAAGTTGTGAATTAGCCTTTCTTATCTGTGTTTGCACACTAATTCCAGATCTGTTGACTGCAACACACACTAAAAAGACAGGACAGTAAAGTGTTTAACATTATGTAATGACCATAGGACAAGTCAGGTCAGCTTTGATCTACCACTGGAACTACATAAATCAGCCTCATAGTCAAGCCATCGATTTTTAAACTGACAACCCCCACTTACAAGGCTAAAATAGATGTTTGTAAAGGTGGATGAACAGCTACAATTTGGAGTCAAATGCAATCCATAAATAGGCCTCAAGACATCTGAGGCTAACATTGCTAATGCCATGCACACTCGTAACACGACTGGCACGAGGACCCGGAAGTATTACGGTCGCGATTCAGGAAGCATAAAAGGAGACAAAATGGTGCTTCACATCGCTCAGTCATTGAGTTCGCCCATGTCGTTTCTGATGCTTCATCGGATTTTCAGTACGTACTCACCGACTCGGGTTGCTTTTCTGATTGAGTGGATTTATTAGTGTAGATCCTAGCTCTTTTCGTGAGAGAGTTCTTAGACTAAAACGTGTGGTTATCCTGCCTGCTCACGCTACTTCCGCGTTTGGGTTTACTATCCACGCTACACGGGCTAACTGCTATGTCTTCTGTTTCATTCTCCGGTTGGCCCACCGCCCGTCACAGTGGCTGCCGCGCCACCACCACCCCCTTCTGATGTTTATTTAGCATTACCGGATAAATGGGATGGCACAGATGGGAAGTGCAGTGTGTTTTTAACAGCGCTGGATCTTGTGTTTGAGTTCAATTCCAACAGATACTCCACGGACCGGTTGCGCATTGCTCTCCTTGTCTCATTGCTATCCGGGCAGGCAGCTGAGTGGGCCACGGCGGTCCTTCGATCGGATTCAGATACAGCCTACTCCTATGAAGAATTCACCTGTCAGCTAAAGCTAACATTTGAACATCCTGCAGCTGAGGTGGAGACCGACACTAAATTATTTCATCTGCGGCAGGGAGGGTTGTCCGTGAGCCGGAACACTGCAGATTTCTGTACTTTCATCGTGCAGACCACCTGGGGAGACGCCGCCCTGCTTTATTGACTCTTCCTATGCCAAAAGATTGGGGGTGGAGATCGAAGCGTTATCTCAGCCTGTTCGAATCACATCTGTCGACGGTCGGCCCCTCTCCTCCAGCCCTATCACCGGCCAGACTCATCATTGACCAGCACTAGGAACTGATCCACTTTCACCTCACCTCCATCTCATCTCCACCCGTCACCCTCGGACACCCTTGGCTCCTGCAACATGACCCTCTCATCTCTTGGGCTCAAAACTGGATCCTACAGTGGGGGCCAACCTGCATCGAACTCTGCCTGCGGGCTCCGGCTGGGACGTGCTCTAGGGAGTCCGAGGCCCCTGAAGTTGACACCGACGCCATCCCCGCCGCTTATCGGGACCCGGCAGAAGCCTTATACAAGCCTCCTCTTCGCCCCTATGAACTGGCTATAGAGCTTCAACCGGGTTCTGTCCCTCCCCGCAGCCACCTGTATTTCCTTTCCACCACCAAGACGCGGGCAATGGAGGAGTATGTATCCTCCGCTCTCCGCCAAGGCACCATCCGGCCCTCCTCCTCGCCTTTGTAAAAAAGATGTCCTTGTGTCAACTATCGGGGGTTCAATAACATCACCATAAAAAACCGAGACTCATTGCCTCTTACCAACTCAGCCCCGGACGCCCTCTCTGGTGCCACCATTTTCACAAAGTTGGACCTCTGGAGCGCCTACAACTTGGTGCGTATCAGAGAGAGCGATGAGTGGAATACAGCCTTTGTCACTCCCACTGGACATTACGAAAGTTTGGTCATCCCCTTTGGACTCTGTAATGCTCCAGCTGCTTTCCAACATTTTATCAATGACGTTCTCAGAGACATGTTAGGCTGATGGGTATTCGCCTACCTTGACGATATCCTTATCTACTCTCGTACCATCACATCCAACACATCAGAGCTGTCCTTAAGAGATTGCTCGCCTATCAGCTGTATTGTAAGTTGGAGAAATACGCTTTTCACGAGCGCTCCACCACGTTCCTGGGTTTTGTCATCTCGCCCCAGCGTGTGGCCATGGACCCGCAAAAGTTGGAAGTTGTACGTCATTAGCCTCTACCCAAGACTCTCAAGCAACTTCAACGAATTCTCGGGTTTTTGAATTTCTATTGTCACTTTATCTGTAACTACAGTACAGCTGCAGCACCTTTAACCGCTCTGACTCAGCCATCATCTCATCACTTCCAACTCAGTTCTACTGCCAGCTCCGTCTTCCACGAGCTCTGTCGTCAATTCACCACCGCCCCAATTCTCCTCCATCCAGATGGAAACAAACCGTTGTACTGCACACCTTGTAGTTTCTTCTCCAAAAAATTTGACCTACGGGAGCAGCGATATGGGGTAGGGGACCATGAGCTGCTGGCCATAAAGTTTGCATTGGAAGAATGGCGACACTGGCTCCAGGGTGCCAGAGAGCCGTTTATCACCTGGACGACCACCAGAATCTCATCACCATCCGAAACCTGAAATAGCTTAACCCAAGGCAGGTGCGGTGGGCTCTGCTCTTCGAACACTAGGATTTCCATCTGTCATACCGCCTGGGGTCCAAGTCGACGCCCTCTCCCGACAACATGAGAAAGACGTCCCCCGGGTGGACCCCACGCCTGTCCTTCCCCTTTCCAAAATCATCGCCCTACATTGTTGGGAACTAGAAACCAGGCTTCGCCAAGCACAAGCCGCGGAGACCGAACCGGCAGACGTGCCATCTGGACGACTCTACGTACCCAGCAACATCAGGACTGACATCATCCAGTGGGGTCATTCCACTCCTCTATCTGGACACCCGGGCACGCAGCGCACCATCCAATGCATACAGCGCGCTTTCTGGTGGCCATCTATGACCAGGGACATTAAGGAGTTCGTCCAGGCGTGCCCAGTGTGCGCCAGGGCCAACCGACACCGGGGGAACTCCAACCGCTCCCTGTTCCCCGCCGGCCCTGAACCACACATTGCCATTGACTTCATCACAGGCCTGCCTGTTTCCGAAGGAAAAAATACCATCTTGACTATAGTGGATCGGTTCTCCAAAGCTGTGCACCTGGTGGCCCTCGCCGGACTCCTGTCAGCGAAAAAGACAGCCGAGCTGATATTAGAGCACGTAGTCCGCCTGCATGGGTTTCCAAAGGACATCATCTCGGACAGGGGGTCCCAGTTCACTGCACAGTTCTGGAAGGCCTTTTGCCGTCTGATCAATTCCACCTGCAGTCTCTCATCAGGTTACCATCCACAGACTAATGTTCAGACGGAACGGAGCAACCAACAACTGGAGCGCTACCTGAGATGCTTCATCGCCGACCGCCAGCACTCCTGGGCCTGCTACCTTGTTTGGATAGAACTTTCCACACTTTGCAACTTAAACCCTTCACGACTTCACATATTGCTCGTGACAGCTAACTCTCATGGCAGACTTTACAACCAGAATTCCTCTGATATGTACTGGCCTTGCCTCTCCTCTGATGTCATCTAATATCCAAAACACAGCACCAGCTTGATTTTGTTTTTTGCAAGCAGAAATGTAGACATGAGGTAATAAATACTTAAAGATATCACGAACATTCCTCCACTGAGATAGGCAGGCTTCCTAAAGTTTAACAAAAAAAAAAATTTTTTATAGTCTCACATAACCATGCCCAAAAATACTGACCTCACTAAATGTATGAAGCCATCAAATCAATCACTGGAGCATCCACCCAGACCCATGGTATTCTGGAATTGAGTAATAACTGATGAATAACAAAAGCTCTCTGGTTGATAGAGCTCTCAGGATAAAGCAACATTTGTTACAAAACTTTGTACAATCTTTACAAAAAAACATCAATGTAGTATTTAGATGCAGAACCTGTTTTTTTAAATAAATGAAACAATAGTTCTTTTGTTGTTGTTGTTGTTGTTGTTGTTGGTATCTTGGTCCATCCATGTGCCATCCAGCACATTAGCCAATGGATACTCCCCAACCTGGAGATATGTCCTTTGATTCTATGGCAGTTACTTGATGGGTCGGGTGCCAGCTCATCACTGATATGATCTCTACTCTAAAACAATTACAAGAGATGTCAAGGGAGTGACAACACTCTTTATACAGTCTGGTTCAAAGGTTTTTGTAGTTCCAGATTTGAGCAGGTTTTGACTGCAAAGTATGTTCATCCAAATATTAAAACTAAACTTTTTATTTGTCCACTCACTTTTGAGCATTTGAAAATGCTCTTGATTTTGTAATAAAGGAATGTAATTCCTAAATTATTGTAATCTTTCCTTTTCTCTCTCTGCCTATGAATGACGATGAAAGAAGTACAATATTCATCCTTACAATTTTTTTTTTTTTTTTTTTATTAATTAGTTATGATACCAGCCAGTGAAAGCTGAATATCACTTTGGTAAAGTTGAACTTGATGCCACATGATTAGTATCATCAGTTATATTCAAAACTAGTCAAAATAAATTTTATTTACCCACAGCGACTCAAAGTGGTAACATTGTTTACTATTGCACAATATGCTAAAATTTGGCTTATAAGCTTGAGACAGTAAACTCTAAGGTGAAACGGTTAGCTTGGAAAAATGGATATAAATGGGTAAAGTAATTACTAGTTTCAGTCTAAACTGCTTTTGCTATATTGGTTTGCGATATAATAAATCAATGCTACTCAAAAGTTAATAATTATTTCCCGAACTAACTAGCCATGGAAATGACATTATCCTGGTAATGAAATATTAATTTGAAAAACACACACAGTAAAATATTTTGCTGCTGTAACATTAGATGACCCATAAAACATGACCATGTATGGATGGATGTAGATTTATTGATCCTGTGAGGGAAATTATTGTGCTACAGCTGCAGCATGGGAAACCTTGCATTTCAAAATAAGAAAAGGAGATAAAATGTGCAAATTGTCAGTGTATGTATGTGTGCGTAAAAGTGACTGAAAAAGAAATTAAATGTGCAAGTTGTACAGTGCGAGTCATTGTACAGTGCGATGGTGAATGGTAGGAATGATTTCCTGGACCATTCTTTGTGACAGTGAAGCTGGATCAGTCTGTTAGAAAATGAACTCAGCTGCCTCTGTATGGGATCATATAGTGGGTGGGATGGATTTTCCATAATTGACAGAAGTTTGTTCAGTGATCTGCTGTCCCTCACTGTCTCCAACCTGTCAAGTTTGTGTCCAATTATTTGTTCAGCCTTGTGGATGATTTTATTTTGCCTGCATCCCTGGCACTGATGCTGCTCCCCCAGAAGACCACAGCACTATAAAGGGCAATTGTCACAACTGACTGATAAAACATTTCCAGCACCCTGCTGCATACATTGAAGGATCTAAGCTTCCTCAGGAAATAAAGTCTGCTCAACCCTTCTTATACACACCATCAGTGTTAGTCCTCCAGTTCAATCTTCAAGTGAACATCCAAGTACTTTACAAGTACAAGTAGGTGTCCACACCCATTATGGTAACAGTGAGTGAGTGAGTGAGTGGTTGGAGGATGGGAGATGGGAGAGGAACTACCAGACCCCCATCATCAACAAGAGCCCAGTGGAGAGAGTGGACTCAGGACCTGTCATGGTCCTGTCAGATCAACACAGTGGTGAAAAAGGCCCAGCAGCGTCTCTACCACATCAGATGCTTGAGAGACTTCAGACTGAACTCCAGGGTGCTTAGGAACTTTTACTCCTGCATCATAGAGAGCATTCTGACGGGAAACATCATGACCTGGTTCAGGAACAGCACCATGCAGGACAGACGAGCTCTTCAGTGGGTGGTGATATTTGATGATACAGATGATGTTTGCTTCCAGAATTTGCTGGTTATTAGTGGAATCCATTCTTCCCTCCACCTGTGCAATGTTTCCTGTGCCACTGGCTGCAATACAATCCCAAAGCATGATCGATCCACCCCCATGCTTAATAGTAGGCAAGGTGTTCTTTTCATGAAATGCTGCTCCTTCTTTCTCCAAACATGCCTTTGCTGATTGTGGCCAAAGAGTTTTATTTTAACTTCATCAGTCTACAGCACTTGTTTCCAAAACGCATCAGGCTTCTGTAGAAGTTCTGTTGCATACTTTTGACGTTGGATTTTATGATGAGGATGCAGGTAAGATTTTCTTCTGCTGACTCTCCCATGAAAGTCATGTCTGTGCAAGCAGCGCAGCGCAGTGGAATGGTGCACCACCACTCCTGAGTCTGCTAAATCTTCCTGCAGGTTTTTTTTCAGTCAAATGGGGGTTTTGATTTGTCTTTCTGACCAGCATACGAGCAGTTCTCTCTGAGAGTTTTCTTGGTCTTCCAGATCCCATTTTGACCTCCACAGTTCCCCTGAACTGCCATCTCTTAAAACCTTGTAAAAAGAATATGAGACTGTGCAAACCTTTGCATAGTGCCATAATAATGTTTTTATTTTTGTTCGATTTATGGCATAATAAGTAACTATGCGTCAATGTTTGCTGAAAATATTGCTGAAAATATTGTGCTTTTTTTCATCTTAACATCTTTTCAATTTAAAAAATCACCAAAATCTGTTATTTATCAAGGGGTGCCTAAACTTTTGCATAAGACTATATTATTGATAAATTAGTTTTTAACATCAAGAGCGGTTGTACTGTATAAGCATTTCACTGCATATCATATTGTATATGATTTTGTATGTGACAAATAAAATTTGAATTTGAATTTGCAGCCTTGTTCTGGTTGAGTTTTTCCAGCTGTCTTCTCACCTGACTAGCTGTCACAGTGAAGGTAGTGTGCTGGTTTCAGTGGAGGTTGGGGGGTCATGAGAAGGGGTGTTAAAGTAAAAAGTCACCCAAAATGGAAATACTTTTGTAAAAAACAGACATCTGAAACAAAGCACCAAAGAATAATAAATTATTATATTTACTTATCTACTGCTCACTACTACTTTTAACATAATTTTGACAAAAAAAAGTACAAAATGTTCTATCAATTTGTAATATATTATGCCAAAACTCATTTTCCTCAAAACTGCTGGAATAGACTTATGCAGTTCTGCAGTAAAAACATTCAATTAGTGACTTAGTTGTAACTTTGAAATGGAAATACTATCAGCATACGTGAGTTTACATATGCAAGGTGCAGAACATTGGCAATCATACAATCTGTATGACTACACTGGCAAGCTTTGAAGAAGCCATTGTAAGCCTGACATACATAAATGGCTCTATTTTCTCAAACAGTGGGAGATCAATGAGTATCATAAATAGAAACCTTTCAGGGAGAACACAAAGAAGACAGCATGCCAGTGAATGTTAGAATGGTGAGATTTACAATTTTTAATAGAAACATTTGAGGTCTAATTTATTTAGCTAGATATGCCTTTCGTACTAATTAGTATTTATTAATTTGTTTTATAATAAACACTTTGATTTTACAATCCTTTGTGCTTCGCCATTCCAAACTCAATTTTAATTAGGTTATTATGTACATGAAAACAATATGGAATCTCTCAATTTTTTGTAGCATACTTTGGAATCATGATCATTATCATCATCATCATACTCATCAATAACAACACAAATAACTAGTAAAATTATTACTGTAATTTGTTGCATATGTAGTACTTCTGGAGTAACTCTTTATGATGATGTGATTTCTTTAAGGCATGGGTTTTCTAATGAAAGACTATGCTCTCCATCAAGCTGGTTCCAACTTTCTCATCTAGCTGCTGACAGATGAGATTTGGAGCCTTGTCATAGAAAAGTAAATTTTTTTTTTTTATTCTAACCATAAATTTTCCAATTGGATTGTGATCTGAAGTGTTGAATGGACATGGAAACAAGCTTTAACACTTTTTGCTCTGTGGCAAGATGCATTATTGTCAATGACTTCCTTATCACCAATTTTCTATTGAGGAAATGAGAAAAGTGTCTGAAGTTTCCATGTACACCTGAGCACTGACTGCTGAAGTAGCAATTGCTTTCTCCCTAGGTTCTTTACGTCACATGCATCCCCATATTATAAATGACTGGGGAAAGTGTTTTCTTCAAGTCATCATTAAATGCTTCATTAGTTTGGCACATGACATAAGTTTTAGCATAATCTCCTTGGCCAAAGCAAATGTTTGATTAAATCCTGAGCATCACTTGTATCCAATCATTCACAATCCATGATTGCCTCTCTTCAGCCCACTGTAACCTTGTTTGCTTTTTTTTTAGTGATTAATGCTGGTTTTTGCTTATTTGTGGTTTTTGCTGATTTTTTTATATTTCTGTCACAAACACTAATGTATCTTTCTGCCCATTTTTAAATGCGTTTTGTGTATTTTTATTTTTCATAGCTTTCTATCCTGATGCTTTAATATCTTTTTTGGTCTCTGCATATGTTTTACTTTTGTCACCTTCCCATTTTCTTACCTGCAGCAAATACAGTATGCCTTTAAAAAAACTTCCTTTGACACACTCCGTGTTGGATTTTGGATTTTTGAAGGGGTTTCTATTATCCCTTTTTATTGTTTCAATAGACAACTTTCTTTTCCTTTTCAATTAACCAAGTCCAACAACTAATTTAATTAATGTCTGTAAGTGGTCTCTTTTAACTCCAGACTAATTTTAAGACACATTCTTGTGCTAATATTTGTTTCAGAAAAGCAGAAACAAATATCAAGGCGATTCCATATAATAGTTTCCTCAATATTGTGTGATTCCATAATTTTGTTTTTTACTTGATGTCGAAGTATGTGGAATAGCAAAAAAATGTTATTCATTAAAATATTTTTATTTGATTTGTTTGAGGTACTGTATGTTTTATAAAGCCAGAATGTGATTCCTGTTATTTGCTTATTTGCTGGGTGAACATCCTCTAGGTGTGGTGATGCCATATTTTTTGCTAGGGGTAATCATTATTTATAATTAATGTAGAATAGAATACAAAGTTTAGAATGGTTTTAAGTGAGTTTCTTAATAATGCTCCTATCTGCCTGAGGAGTCGGGCTAATGTCACATGATATGCTGCTTAGCTATTAGCCGTTACTTATATTGCTAACTTCCATACTAATAACTCCTCACTAGAAAAAAAAAAGTGCTGGATGAGGCCAATATAATAAAATTGCCAATATGATGCTTCCCTTCCCCATGAATAATTTTATAAAACATGTTTTAAAGTGCATGTTTTAAAACAGTGGTAATCTCTGAACAAAGGCAAGGGTTTGCCTTGAAGTATTCTTTTATGTCTCCTTTTATTTGAATGGCTGCTAGAGAGCTGGCTGATCTCAGCTATCACACTGAGCAGTGCCTGTGTGCATTTAATCTTCTGGACTCTGCTTTCTTTTATTCATAAGATGTACTCTCCACATGGCCTTGATAAATGCAGAAAC
Source organism: Clarias macrocephalus (assembly GCA_011419295.1). Classification (NCBI taxonomy): domain Eukaryota; kingdom Metazoa; phylum Chordata; class Actinopteri; order Siluriformes; family Clariidae; genus Clarias; species Clarias macrocephalus. Next base: position 30,244 of record JAAGKR010005134.1, on the reverse strand, counting down.
ACAGCTGCACTCTAAACAGTTTTGAAGCTAGTGAGTAACACTGCCTGTTTTGTGCCAGTTGTGTTAGATCATGACTTTAATGCACCAACAGCACTGAGCCATAGTCATGGTAGAACTGCTTTGTTTATCCTTTTGTGCACAAAGAAGAAGAAAATTCAGGCTTAATTTCACTAGAATAAAAAAAATGAAAGAACATAGTATTTTTTTATTTATTTTTATTCTTGTTATATGTTGGTGAGTGAAGAAATAGATACAGGAATGACACCTACTGCTTCATTTTTCTTCCTCCTATAACAGGCCCACATACAGTACATCAGCCAGTCTCAACTGCCCCATGCACTGTCTCACCAAGACCCCTACTGGCAGTGGGCTGTAATGTCAGTTGCAGTCTAATGTCAATAACTCTTTATCAGTGCACACATGTATGTAAACACTATAATATTATATAGAATCCTTAGGGACAATTTATAAATGCCAAAAATAAATAACAACTAAGGCCCATTATTCATTAACAGTCTAACCACTGGGATGTTTTTGAGATATGGGGAAACCAGAGAATCCTAAGGAAACTCACATAGACATAGTGGAGAATATATACTGTAAGAGGACAATAAACTGAGATCACAACTGAAAGCAGGGCTGTGGAGTTTTTACATTACATTTTACATTAACATGGTAGGCACAGTAGGACTTTATAGAGTACCAGGGTAGGTGCTCTATTGCACTTCAGTGGGTACCATGGTAGCACTATGGTGTGATCTCAGCTTGCATCTGAATGAATACCATGCAACTTATTGGGTACTGGAGTGGCTACTAAAATTCAGTTGGTATCTATTATGGTATGTTTGTATATATAAAAAATATTTTTAACAGTATTGTAGTATGCATTCCATAGTACCATACTATTGTACTAGATAGAACCATGTACCATACTGTATATGCATGTACATGTACCATTGGACCAACAAATGTACAATTGTAGCACCATATATCATAATGTGATTCATGAACTGCATAAATAAGTAAGATGGTCAAAAATAACATAACAGTATATACCATGGTACAGGTATTCCTTATGGGAAGGTGTAACCCTAACAGGATTGAAGCTACTGCTGTTAATCCATGACAAAGCATATACTGGACTTGTTTTGGCCAGTCATTGAAGTTTAAGAAATCATTAGCTAATCTCAAAGATGAAATAACCTCAACTGTGAATTTTTCTTATTATTACAAAACAAAGCAGCTTATTGAAGAGGGCAAAGAAAACATTTAAAAGGGAAAATCCTAAATACTGAAATTTATATTTTAACTAAAAAGACACAAAGAAACTCCCACAGCACGAACACTTAAAAATGATTTGAACAATGGAAGGTACTGCAACAAATGATTGTAAATCATTGCAAATGTCTCTAGTTAATTTTTTTTTAACTATATGCAAATATATAGCTTTTTTTCAGAGAGATGGCAGAGTGCCTTTGCCCCCTCACAGTTCCAGGGTCTTTATCTTGATGCTGAAATTCTGTCTTTCATGTCTGTGTTGGCTTCCTCCGTTCTCTGGTTTCTTCCTACTTCCCAAAAACGTGCCAGTAGGTGGACTAGTGGCACTAAATTTCCCCAAGTTGTGAATGATTATGTGAACATATGTGTTCTTAGTGCCCTGAAATGGACTGATGTCCTGTCCGAGTATGTTTACATCTTATGCACAGATGAAAGGCTTTCTGACCCTGACAGGAATCAACATACTAAAGATGAATAAATCAATGTTTTAAGATTATTACTGCCTTTTTTAAACTTTTTGATGTTTCAAATGTGCATTGATACATTGGTAAAGAGCAAATTAATCTGATGTTCTGTTCCACGATCATGTATTTTCGGAGATCTCCACTGTAGAAAATGAGGCATATGACATATGATTAGAGTATAAACAGGATGCCTGAGCCGCCCAGTCAACAGGTCTTATCTCTGCCATTCAGAGTTGATGGAGGCAGACAGACTGGCATACCGAATGTTTACCAAAAAGAAATGTGACTCATAACCAAGGATAACATTGACAGATGGACACACGCTCTCGTTCCCTAGTTCCTATTTTCTCTATACCTGCTTTTATAACTCCTTTATGTCCTTTTCATCATTGCTTGCATGTGCAGCAAAGGAGAGAGTGAGAGAGAGTCAGCAAAGGAGTCATCTCCTGACATTATATTCAATTTAAGATTCTTATGTTCACCTCCTGGAATGTGAAAATGATCAAATCAGTGCCATTTCAAAACCTATCATGTGTGAATGTTTTTGACAGTAGTGTGACTTGCTGTGCCAGATGGTATCACTGCTTATTTGAGTCCGGGGTGACATTCATATCAACATCACACAGCTCTCACCTCCCTGAAAGAACAGAGGGCCTGGAGATGATTACTGCGGTCATCTACACTGGGAAGGATCTGCACTGCTACAGAGCTGGCTAAAAGTATAAGCAAAGCTGCTCTTTGCACTTAGAAATTAATGCGATCAACAACCAGCGAGCTCTAAAGCCATGCTCTTCAAAAGGCTTGAAAGAAACCAGAGAAATTTCAAGCAGTCTTAGTAATAAATTATAATTCTGCATCCTTTTTATTCAAACCAACCTACAGTAAACAACATATTATAATGAAAAGGCTTTTGAATACACCCCACATCAAAGCAGGCCAGCACACAGAAGCTTATAATGCACCTCAGTGTCTCCATAAAACTCCAAGTGATGCGCTATATTATCCCAAGTAAACAGGTAAATAATGCTACCAGGTATTACGCCTGTATATGTGTGAAATATCAGTCTGAAAATGTTGTTATTGTATACAGAAGGTCATGCATGTATTTATCATTGAAAAACATTTTTTTTAATATGGTTCAAAAGACTATGAACTGGTAGTCAACAGACTAGTCACAGTTGAAACTGAATATACATAACATTGCTTGAATTTCTGTGTTACTGTATGTGATAGTGTCAGGCCAGAGATTTACTGCACAAGCCACGGTCAACTCACTTATTCCCAGCAGTGGCTGATAGGCATTCTGCTCTCAGAACCTAGCATTCAGCCCACACATGTACTCAAGACTTCTCTAAACCTTTCTATTTGTTCAAGTTTGGCCAAAGACGCAGAAACATTCTCTCCTCTGTCCTCTTTACCGCTCTTACTTCACAATTAGCCCTATACTAGCCCTCCTCCACACATCCTTCAGTGCACTCTGATTGGCACATTGCTCACTTTAGAAGTCTGTGCATCATCTTCATCGCCTGATTGCAAATTAGCTCTTCTCGCTAATTTTGTCTCATCAAAAGCAGTCAATTAGCAGTGAAGCACAGAAAGTTGAGTTTGTATAAATTAGACGCGGGTCACGCATAATTGTCTTTTTTTTTTTTTGCTTTTAAACTCCTGTGCCTGTACAAGAGTTATTTTTTGGGGGCAAATAATAATGAAAATTACCAACAAGTATAAGTCTTTTTCTCATAGGGAAGAAAACACTGAGTGACCATTTCTTCGTGTGCTTACATTTGTCTAAAGCAAGCTAAAATGTTAAAATAAAGTACAAAGCTGAAAACGCCACAGGTTTGTAAACAAAGATTAAAATAGTTGTGTAATGACTTTAATGAATAGATAGCCAGATACTGTAGATAGATTTCATAGCAACACAGGTGTATACTCATGCAATTAATCATTAAAATAATATATTAAATAAATTATATATATATATAATTGAGCCTTTTTTGTGTTGATTCATTTATGAGTTCCCAAATCATTTTCAGACTGTAAAACTATCAAACATGGAAAAGTGAAAAGTTTGGGGCATGCATGATACTGTATAACTGCATGTAGTGAGACCAAAAATATTTTTTGAACCAGGTTTATAAACCATGAGGTTTATTAATTCTCTCGTAAATTAATTGTATTAATGACTATATTATGTGAAATATTTGAATAAAAATAAAATATATTCCATTCCATTCACATTAACATAATACAGTTTTTACAAATGGTCAGGTCACATGAGTTTGTGTCAGAGCTGTACAGTATATAACCACACTTTACTACTGTATATATGACCCTGTTTCTCTAACCTGAAAATGAGCATTACTGCCCTACTGCCCACTCCAGTTGTTGATGTCACTAACATTGATATGTAATTAAATTACATTTATATTTACATTCATGGCATTTGGCTAACACCCTTATCCAGAGTAACTTACATTTTTCTCATTATACAGCAGTTGGGAGTTAAGTCAACAATGGCAACTTGATTTAAACCTGTGACCTTCTTATGAGTGGTTTAATGTCTTAACCACTGAGCAAATTTTGAATTAGTAAATTGTTTCAAATGTAAAAGATTGATGAGATTTAATCATCCACGCTGTTACTTTTACATAATACTGTGAATATGGTTTATGAACTTTACACTGCCATCTCTCAGTTGGATTGTAAAAGACATTTACCTGTATGGTCATCACACTCTTTCAGCATGGCACAATATTCATATTTATTTTCTATGGTCAGTGGAAGCTATGTAAATCATTTAGACTTATATATATATATACATTTCTGAAAGTGGAAAATGTAACATCAAAATTTCAAACATACGTAGGCTCTGAGTTGATATTTTGTACATCATGTAAATATTTTAAAGTAGATTTTTCAAATTCAAGTCACTGAAATTTGATATACGTCACTATATCATTCAAACCATGTATTAGATCACACTTATATATTCATCAATGAGTACTATAGAATGTCTGTATTACAATAAGAATTATTTAGCTTATACCTTATGCAAATTAAAGAAAAGCAGACAACTATCCTTCATGATGACCTATAGTAGTGTTCATTGTGCATTTTCTACAGTAAACCCAAAATTTTAATTAAAATAATAAAAAATAGAAAAATATTCAAAATAATAAAAAAATTAAACAATGTAAAAAAAAAATCAATTAAAATTTAATTGAATTTTAAATTATTTGAACATTACAAGCCAACTTAATATCAGCTACATCTGCTTGTTGGTTGGTTCTTGTTAAATAAGGATATGCCTAGAAGCACTTAAAACATGCTAGAAAGATGCGTATCACAAGTTCACATGTGGATATAAACTTTCTTTAACAGATGCCAGCTTTCTTTTAGAGAGAAACCTATATCCACCTCAGCTTGTGATATAGCTCGTTAAGATTAATGCATGTGATGATAGCTTACTACAGTAAAGACATTATTGTGTGATGTGGTGCAAACATGATCAGCTACAAATTGTTTACCGATTGTTGATACCGAATCGATACCGATTACTGATTACAGGGTCTACTCAAAACCTTATCATGTAGCATTATTTATTAATTTACATTGTTGGTAGATATAATTTAAGTATTGAAATTACAATTATAACTGTATTTATTGGCAAGCAACATGTGCAACACGTCAACTTAAAACATAGCAGCCTGTGCTTGATTAGTAATTGGGAACAACTTAGAGCTTGACAAATGTATGCTGGTCACCAGTATACCAGCACCAAAACACAACATACGCTGGTCAAGCTGGTCACCAGCTATCTGGTCTATGCGGTTTTTTTCAGCAGGGAAGTAGAACGTGAGTCGCCGGAAGTTCTCCAAGATCTGCAAGCATTCGCGAGGACCGCCAAAAAATTAAACATGTTTAAAAAAATTACATGTTGCATGTTAAGAAACATGTTAAATTTTTCGCATGAAAAGATGGAAACGTAATCACAGGCCCAAAACTCGCGGTGAATCATGAAGCGTACTTACGGCCACTGCGCGAAACTGCGCAGGTGAGATAGGGGAGTTACCGACAGCGGAGTGAGCGGCGGCGCGTGAGTGGCAGTGCACGAGTTGCTGAACTCTCCCTCTCTTTTAGCACTAGACAACTTTGAAAACTGCTCGTGTTCCTTTACGTGACTAACCTTCAAATGTCTGATGAGGTTCATGGTGTTAAAATGCTTTGGGTGCTTCCCGCCTCATGGAATTAGCTTGTTACACAGGTTGCCGATTGCTAATGTATTGTCTTTTTCACACAACATGTAGAATTGCCAGACCGGTGAAGCCATTTTAGCAGCGCGCAAAAAAAAAATCTCACAAGTTTTCCAGGGCACGAAGCTCCCGTTCCACCACATCCCAAAGATGCTCTATTGGGTTGAGATCTGATGACTGTGGGGGCCAGTTTATCTGCTTTTTTCAATGGGAACCATTTGCCCATAAACATCCAACAAATGCTGCACACCAGTAATGCCCTCAGCCCTGTGTACTCATCTATAAATTCAAACCTTCTACACCAGTGCAGAGAAAATGATTCATTTAAATTTAGGAATAATGACTGTGAGTGTGCAGCTGTGCATGTATAACATATGAAAAAAAAGAAAGCTTCATTAAAATGAACTAACAGCAAGTGCTCAGATGTCACCTGGATTAATTGGCCATTTCACACAGATCAGTTTTCATGGATATAAAAAGAACAGAAAATGAAAAGCAGTATATTTAAAGGTCAAAGGATGATCCAACTACTCTAGAGACTATAGACTTCACAACATTTTCTACCTACAAACAACTATTGGATAAAAACAGAAAAGCAAAAAAAAAAAAAAAAAAACCGGATTCTGCCCTGCTTGCAGCTCTAAAGGTTGACTGTGAATAAAATCACAGGGTTTGTTATAGCAACCTGTACAATCGTTCAACATGCACAAATCTTGAGAACCAGATGACTGGCCTTGCTTTCCAAAGATATTCCAAAGACACTGCTTCTTACAGAAACAGTGTAATGGAGTTCATTATTAAATTGATACATTAAAATTTTTACATTGACATTAACATCCAACCCTGTTGCAGCAATTCAATCTGGCCCCAAAAAATGAATGTGATGAGGTTCAAAGTTTCAAAAATAAATGAATATAGGTAATTAAATATACTGATACTTCTTTTTTGCAAGAGTTCTTTAAAAAACATTTGTGTGATGTCACTTCTTCAGTGCTTAGCTTGCAGAGAATGACCCATTATTTTTAATGGTAGCAAAATGTAGGTATTTCCTGCATTTAAAAAAAAGTGTAGTATTCAATGCAGTTATAATAAAAGTCAGCAAGAACCTGCAATGATGTTTGTGATTTAATACTTAGATAACCCAATTTTGTTGTTGTTGTTGTTGCATAATCATGCAAAAATTCTCTCTCAAGACCAAAAATGGCAATAAATAAACTTATTAGCAAACTACAGGTTTTACCTGCCAACTTTATCTTTATGCCCCTCTCTGCTCGACTAGGCCCTGGGTTTGCTTTTCATTCTAGGGCCTTCTCCCACCCCTGAAAACCATGGCACCAAGTGGATAGACTATGTAAAAACTGGCACTAAATGTGAATATTTGAATAATGCAAATGAGTGTGTGAAAATGTGTGTGCATTGTAACTGTGACAGATATTTCGGCCTTATAGATATGAATAAATTACAATGAGGATAGACACAGGTAAGGAGCAAAAATACTGAAGTAGATTATTCCAAATAGTGGAAAGTAAGTAAAAAAGAAAACAAAAAGAAGATGACAACAGAGCTAAGTATCTTACAAAAATCTGTCTAGACAAGACACTACTGTATAGTGAGTTCAGGTTTCAAGTACATTTCGAAATTATTAGGGTAGCAACTAGGAAGAATCTGAAAAGGCATTCCAAGAGTGATGATAACAGACAATAACATCACTGGGATGTTTCACTATATGCATCATAATACAGGGGGTTTGTGGAAATGTTGTATAAAAGCAAGATAACACTCACGTTCGTTGTGCTGTTGTGCTGAATATCAGTACGCCTGTTATGCCTTTGGCATTCAAGCTGCACCTTTAAGCCTACGACTGCATTGCAGCCATGCTGATATTTATCACAATAGCACTCCCTCTCATATGATATTGCTTAAGTATATTTGTTATATACAGCCTGCTGGAAGTTTACCAAAAACCCCTAAAGAAGAAACATCAAGATTCAATTATTTGAAATGAGGAAATCAGGCACCCTTATTAATACCATGCCTACAGTCAAGAACAGTGGTGGAAGCAACATGCTCTGGGGATGTTACAGATGTTACACAGATTACAAAGTACTAAGTAACAAGTACTAAGTAACAACTGAATGATAAAAAATGAAGGAAATGTGCGGCCTGTGGCAGTGAATATAGAAGTGGCTTACATAAACTACCATTTCCATTGTTCAAACAATCATCATGCAGGAGGTGGGATCAATGAGAGACAAATAGAGCAAGTAAACGTCCAATTAATTCTAGGAAGTAGGAACCAGTATGCTGAAGTGGAAAATATTAAAGGAGAGACACATCCATCCCACCACTGGCAGAGACACATGCAAGGCACAAAGTACAGATATACATACACACACATACAACCAGATATACATATATATACCCCCCCCCCACACACACACAAGGACATTCAATGTCATAACAAGAGGGGGAAATGTATGCAGTAATATAAAGAACTATCCTTAGGCTGGGGCAAGACAATGACCCAAAGCATACCACTATGAAAAAACAGTGAAATTCCTTTTTGTTCCTTATTCCTTATACGTATGTGATATTTCAATCTTTGTTTTATATATATATATATATATATATATATATATATATATTAACAAAACACTACATTTATTTGGAATATATTCTGAAATAAATGTGAAACATACAGTAACAAAAACTTGAAAACTTGAAAGGGTCTGAAAAGGGTCTGTGAAGTCTGCAATATGTCCTCACTCTGACCAGACAGAAAGAAAGAAAATATATTTTTTAAATGGGAAGTCGATTATTCAAATGATGTACTTTCCAAGGCCGGCAAATGCTAATTTCAAATTGCAATAATTTCTCACATATGTTCATGAAAGCATTGCAGAGTCACATTATAAAATGGCTTTACTGGAACAACACACACTTTTAGTAGCTATTATGTCATACTCCTCACAGAATGACACATGCATTGGGAAGATGTAGGAGAACCAGCTGGCTGTGAATTTTATTGTCAAAGCTCATAAAAGAACAGCTATAACTCAGTAATCTCTGCTCTAGACTACCTAGGGTGGATATGACCAGAGAAGGACAATCTAAACAAAGTCAAATACCTATTACCCACTGATAATGTGTTGTCTGAAATGAATCATCAGTCTGAAGCCTGAAGAGAGACCAGGGTGTTTCTCAATTTGTCTTTCCTACTACGTTAATCATATTATACTCTACTGTTTCACTAACAACAGGTCATTTTATCTCTTAATGTGTGTTTAATCTAGCTTAAAATACAGACCTCATATTCACTGCATTTTGTTCTGTCTTTTGTGACTATAAATCCCAGAGAGATTTACAATTATTTACATGGAAACACATTAGATTTAACATGCTTGAAAATAAGACTATTCTTAGTATGACTGCTGTGCACAAAGACAACATCACTTACCTGAATTAAAAATATTCCTGTCCTAAATGTTCCAAAATAGTACACATTCTAACTAGGCTATTTTTATAATGATGGTCAAGGAAGGAACAGTATATATGTGTGTTAAAGGTAATAAACTGGTATGATGCTGATGCTGACACAGAAAATAGAAGAAATTCTAATAGAATCACAAACACTGTTCTGTATACAGGTAAATCTTGTAATCCAAAGCACTCGTATAACAAAGCGAATTCCCTCATAAGAACTCTGATGATTCGTTACACAACCCAAAAATATTTGTATAAAATGATTAATACAAAATACAAAGTGAAAAGAAAACAAATTAACCTTCACTTTACCTTTACCTAAGAAGAATCATAGCTGATGAAAGACAAGAGTGGAGAAGGGGGAAGTCCTACAGTAGGACGACTTTCACATAAACACACACGCACACGCACACACACACGAAATCACTGCTCTCTGACAGAGAGTCTTTGCCGGCAAACTGGAATCTTTAATAAGGAACCTCTCTAATGTTTTTGACTTTGACGTCATTAAACAGATTAATCTCCTGCACTGCTACAGCCATTGTAACTTCTTTTATCCATGAGGACCATTGTTGCAGTACAGTTACTAAAGAACAGTCATTACACAAAAAAAATGCTTTACATGTGCGCACACATGTGATCACAGTGTTACAGTAAATAATAAACGCGCACAAGATGTTGACTATACAAGTGACGCACGCACACTGAGACTGAGACACCAACCACAGGTAGAACATGCACCCAGACCTGAGACAGGAATCAAACCTGGAGGGGCAAGGAGACAGTGCTAACCACATTTAGTTTTATATTAAATGTTGCATATGCAGAACACAGTACAAGCATAGAGCTGTTAAACTGTTAAGCTGACAATAATATAAGTTTACATAATGCATAATATTTTAAAGAACACACATAACAAAACATGAGAGATCTGCCCAAGCATGTAAGATTTTGTAAACATCAAAAAAGTTGAATATTAAGAAATGAGAGTAAAAATGTGAAAAAATATTTTTTTTCTGAAAGTAATTAATTTCTCTTAAGTTCATTGATGTTTTTGTAACTTTGCGTCAGACCTAAGTCACACAAGGAAAGACTTGAGCCTTGATTTGCATTTAATCCTTTGTGACCACCAATATGACTAGAAACCATCAGTAGTAACTTGAGAGAAATAAGTTTTTCCATGATTACCTGGACATGGTGAGTGTAAAAGTTACAGAAGACTTTCTGATTACCCCAGTGCAGTTGCCCCATCAGAGGGGGTTTAGAATGTCCAAAATGGCCATGAAGTATGATTTGGTGAGTGTCTGCTTGTGCCCTGTAATGGGTTGGCACTCTTTCCAGGGTGTCCGGAGCATTGTGCCCCGAGCTCCCTGAGATACAGTAGGTTCCAGGTAATTTAAACAGAAGATTGATGGATGGATGCATATACACAATCAGCAAGCACCTTATTAGGCAAATGTACATCTACTCATTTATGCAATTATTAAACCAGCAAGTCATATGGCTGCAGGACCAAGAATAAAATAGGGCTAATATGGTCCAGCAACTTTGCATACACATGCTCACATCAACTATCACACTAGGGAGAATAAAATAATAAATGGGATCATGGAGATATGAAACATGATTGTTTGTGCCAGAAATGCTTGTTTAAGTAATTTTTTAGAATTACTTTTCTCATGTGCTGTTTACACATAAAAATAATTAGAGTCTCCTCAGAATAGTGTGAAAAACCTAAAACAACAACAACAACAAAATTCATAGAGTGAGTGATTGTTCTGCAGGTAAAAAAGCTTTGACATCAGGAAAATGGCCAGAATAGTTCATGCCAACAGAAGGAATAGTACCTGTTTACAACTTTAATGAGCAAAAAAAAAAAAAAAAAACACCTTAACCTCAAAAACCTTTACAGATAAAGCTACAGTACAACAGCAGAAGACCACACAGAGTTCCACTTCAGTTCTTCATCTTTTAGCAAGAACAGGAATCTGAGTCTACAGTGGGCACATTAAAAAAATAGGTTTAATATTAGGAGGAAAAAAGTGTTTTTCCAATCTTCAAAAGTTTTGTTGGTGATCCTTTACCCACTGCAATGAGATTTCTGTTCTTGGCTAACTGGTTTTCAAGCCAATGTGGTCTTCTGAGTTTCACTGTATTATTTTTCATTAGTATTATATTTGTTTAGTATCAAATTGATTCAATATATGCTTAGACCAAATAAAGATTTTCATGTTTACCTTAATATTCTTTAACATGTGTAAACATGTGTAATCTTTTTAATAAGGACTTTTTAATGTCTGAAGTGGCATTTATTTTATCTTTTAAGTATTACTTCTGCAAAATATTTAATTTTATTAAATAAAGAAGACTTTATATGTGTAGTACACTATATACTACATATATGTACTATATACTATATACTTGTACACTACTGTGTTTCTATTGCGTTTTTTCAGACTCAAGCTTTAAGACTTAAGACCTAAATTGGACTTGAATTTTATTACTTGTGAAGATATCTGGGAGGAACACATTCCTACAGACATTAGCTTTCCTTTTTTTAATGTACCACATTACCGCTATCGTGACCTTGGCAATAAGTTGAAGTGTCATATCAAGGGTGCTACATGAGGTAACTGAGTGCTGAAGCCTGACATACCTAACACAGGATAGCTTTAACCTTGTGAATTTGCATAACCTTGGCAACAAGTCTAATTATTAAGCTAATAAAATGTGCCTTTGCATACACATCAGCCAACTGGGTTATAAAAAATGTAATGAGCTTCTAGTTCACACTAGCTTATTCTAGCACCTGATGAATTAAAGTACCTAAACTAAAGGCCTCAGCAACCTACACAAAAGAGGTCAGACCTTTGATCTCACTCAAGACTTGGACTTTCATGTCATTAACTTGCAGGCCAAAGATACAAATTGAACTGACTGAGGCCACTTTGCCTTTTTAGTCATGTATAACTGCTGGTTGGTAATAGAATGACACTGGACAGCCACAGCCATTATTAGCACTGTGCTTAATTATGAAGTTGGTGATCTGGTGCAAGTTTTTATTGAGGCTGGGTTCATTAATAGGAGATAGCATTAGGACATGGCACACCAGGCACTGTGAAAAGATAATTAAAGGCACCAGGAACCTTCATGGATTTTCATTATGTGTCTAATTAGTGGTAGTGGCGCCAGGCTGGCTGACCACGTACACAACCTCCGCAGCAACAGATTTCCCCATGTGAAGCTAGACCACAAATCAATATTTCATATGCTGGCCAAGTCACTGTATTAATGACATTCCAAAATAGTACTTTTTTTTTTCTGTTCATCACTGAGCAAGTGAAAGCACCATGTTGTTAATAGGCACCCATAGACACCATGTTTAAGGCAGATTTTAATAATAAATTACAAAAGCAGAACAGACTTGAACATTACACTTAGTAAATTTGGCTTAAATGAAAAATTGTGATACTTTGCATTATGGCAGTGGTGGTTCTGTTTTTAAACTACTGCTTGGAGGACGATGAGTTTAAATTCCAGCACCCCCATTGCTGCACTAATTATGCAGTTCTGTGATGTCATCTGTAAACTTGGAAGAGCATTCAAGTTTACATTTATGGCATTTGGCAGATGCCCTTATCCAGAAGGAATTATATTTTATCTCATTGTACATCTGAGAAGTTGGCGGTTCCTAACAGTGGCAACTTGGTGGTGCTGGGGTTTAAACCTGGGACCTTCTAATCACTAGTCCAATGCCTTAAACACTACGCTACACGCAGTTAGATTTTTGATTGTGCAGATTCATGATTACCTGCTTCATGTCTGAAATGCTGCCTTTCCAGGAACTCCTTTAATGGTCCAACGATGTGGGAATCACTTGCTATTATGTCAGGACTGTAAGGACTGTACATGGAATGTAGCAATTGTGAATGATTGTGTACAGTTCCCACAAACAGATGCATCTCCATTGAGTTTCTTTAATATGTTCATGCCATTCAAATGTTTTCTTTGCAGCTAAGAGTCTCATTATCATACTGTGCTTAAAGTCTTCTGTAAACATGAATCAGTTTTACGTCTTAATTCATGAACATTTTCATCCCAAGTTCTGGTTTGACTTGAACTCCACTTGACTTTGTACTGTATAATTTTGTTTTTTTCCAATCAACTACTCTCCAAGAACACTTAAAAATAAATAAATAAATAAATAAATAAATAAATAAATAAATAGTGAAGTTGCACTTTTCTTGCTTTGCTATTATAAATACCCAGAAACATTTTGCTATGTTTATTGTGTGTTGAATAGATTGTGATAGAAAATTTCTAAATCTTTTTTTTTTCATCTAATTTTCCATCACAATCTCTTCAATCTGAATTGCTTTGATGCCCTTTTCGTGTTTTAGACTAAAGCAGCTTTCTTGTTCATCAAAGCATTAAGTCTGTCTTTAATTAAACAATTTAATTAAAGGATTAGCAAGCGTGACATTTGCCAGGGGTAAAATGCATTGTAGGTGGATTTGGAAGTTGTTTATTGGATATTTTCTGTGGAATTATTACCATAATTAACAATCAAACAAGGTTATAGAGGTGGCAAGTAACAGAGTACAAATACTTGGTTACTGTACTTCAGTATTTTTTATTTGTCTGTACTTTATATATTTTTCATTTCATATGGTATGCTTATTACTTCTGCTCACTACATTTTGTGAACTGTATGTGTATAAAGTACTTTAAAATAGTTTATTCTTTGGAGTATGTATACTTTTGTACTAAAAGTACATTTTAAGCACATACTTTACTTTAGTACTTGTACTTGAGTTTTAAAAAGCACTTCTACTTGTAGTGGAGTACATGTTTAGGGATGTACTTGTACTTTTACTTGAGAATTTTTTAGATATTAATTTTGTGTACTTCTGTCACTTTTGGTTATGTAGGGTTTACATATTGTAAACCTTCTTGCAATTAAGGAAACATGACAAGTTTGTGAAAACCTCAAGTTGTTGACACATGATTTTACTGGATTATGCCTTTAATTTAATTGTCCGTGAAACATTTATCATTGTATTTATTTGAGTCACACACTCAATCATGGCTTCACTTAATTTCAGTAACAATTTCCTTTGTAAACTTGTATCCAAAAGCATCATAAACAACAGCAAAATTCATCATCAATATACAATGTATAGCAATAAATTTAGTGTTAAAATATTAATACAAGTTTTTCTTTTTCTGAAGTGTGTACACATTTTTGGCTGACACTGTATATGTACAGTACACAAGGTATAATTGACATTTTTTAAAATATTTTTTAGTGTTTTGCATTACATTCTCTGACTTTTAATCATTCCACCTACTGTATTTAACTGTAATTACTTCCCCAATTACCCTGATATGGGACTTACCCTATATCAAAATATTAAATGCGTGTTACTCTTAATCTATTTGGGAAGAAACTGTTAACAAGGTAATTCTAAAAGTAATGTCTGAGTAACAGCATTCTCCATTTTCTGTTACTCTTTCTCCTTGTCTCCTTCTTCTGAACGTCTATAGTTGGCAGTAAATTGGGTCTAGATTGCAGGTGCATGATTTCATGCACCTGTTTAAGGCTGCACTGACTCAAACGTACTTTTAACTTTAGTTGGATCAACATGTGGGTTTAAGAAATGGACAACAGTCTATTGCACACGTAGAGCCTAATGAGGGAACACGGGAAAGAGGCGCCCTCTAGTCGTGTTGCTGTTCGCGCCGCAAAACCTGCTCCTGCGGCCCACAACTCTTTTAGACTTTCTAAGGTTGTGCATATGCGTTTAGGTATCAGTTCGTAGTGTGACTGATGAACTCCAGAACAAGATAACACGAGCTCACAACTTTCATTTAGTTCTAATCTGAACTATACAAAGAACGTGCGTTCGCGTCTACGTGTGACCGCAAACTCGCGTTTATATACAGTATGTACATGTACACGTTTTGTGTGTGTGTGTGTGTGTGTGTGTGACTTTGCGTAAGTATGTGCGCGCGCGTGTGTATATGCCTGCGCGTGCGCGCGCGAGCGCCTGACATCACTCCGACTTCCTTCGCTTTGACAGTGGCACGGTGACGCCTCAGTGAGACGCTGTGCACGCGTAACTCTGCGCGCCTCCGCACATTCTTTCGCGTCTCCGCTCGCGTTTACAAGTTTTCTCTCCGAACCCAGAGTCAAAGGAGACTGCACGGGAGGTCTTGAGAGCTTTTGCCAACCCTTGGCGCAGCACTTGAAGACGGTCTAAACATGCACTCAGAGTCTAACGCGCAGCGACGGAGTTTCTCCTTCTGCATGCAGGTCGCCGAGACTGGCACTTTTCTCTTGT
Source organism: Clarias macrocephalus (assembly GCA_011419295.1). Classification (NCBI taxonomy): domain Eukaryota; kingdom Metazoa; phylum Chordata; class Actinopteri; order Siluriformes; family Clariidae; genus Clarias; species Clarias macrocephalus. The sequence continues at coordinate 14,419 of JAAGKR010005134.1, read as the reverse complement.
GTGCTCGCTGAACGCTCCCGAGGATGAAGTTTGGCCAAAGCGTTTGCATTCTAAACGTGGGCGGCACGCGGTACGCTTTCCCCATGGATGTGCTGAAGGACTTCCCTCTGAGGAGAGTGAGCCGCCTGCACAGCTGCGCGTCCGAGCGAGAGGTGCTGGAAGTGTGCGACGACTACGATCGGGAGCGCAACGAGTTCTTCTTCGACCGCCACGCTGAGGCGTTTGGTTTTCTCATGCTCTACGTGAAGCACGGCAAACTGCGCATAGTGCCACGCATGTGCGAGCTCTCCTTCTACAATGAAATGATCTACTGGGGTTTGGAAAGCTCGCATCTGGAACTGTGCTGCCAGCGTCGTTTGGATGATCGCATGTCCGATACGTTCACCTACTTCACCGAGGAGGAGCGCCGCGTCGAGGACAAAGATGAGCAAGAGGAGCAAGAGCAGAGAAGGCGGCGAGGCACCGGCCGCCTGAAGGACGCCAAGTGGCTCGAGAGCATGCGCAGGACCTTCGAGGAGCCCACGTCCTCAGTGGCCGCGCAGATTCTCGCTTCTGTCTCTGTCCTTTTTGTCATTGTGTCCATGGTGCTCCTGTGCGCAAGCACTCTGCCCGACTGGAAAACTGCAGAAAGTAACACGGTGGAGGAGCACAGGTACACAGAGTCTATAGACCATCCGGCCGGGTACTTATGCCTTTTTTTACCTATCCCTTTCATGCACGATGCATTGCTGAGAAACCCTGATTATATGCATGATCTATGACCAAAACTGTTTTATAAACCCCACTACACGTGTCCAAGTCGGTCGACTTGTGTTTTGTCTTGTGTTTTGTTTCGTTTCCTAAATGTTCGTCTTTTGTCTTCGATCATAAAACATAAAATAATCTACATATCAAAATCCTCACGGTTAGATGAAACTGTAACTATTATAAATGCTTGAAATGTAAATAAACCCTGCGATTGATATTTCTAAAACAATGCGATATATAATTCTAGAACGATGCTTTGGGTTCTGTACAAATTTGCTGCACTTGAAAACTAGTGGTATTTAAATGTACTTCGATTTCAAGTGTGGAGAAAGTGAATAAAGTAACACGGGGCAAATTGTCCGGTGACAATGTAAAAATGTATTGATTCATTCGAGCTGTCCTTATCCAAGGTGCTGAAGCATCGTTGAGTTGAACGTGAGCCATGAAACAAAATGCAGGGTGTTTAACTTTTTCAGTGTTTGTCTGGAACTCCGCCTAAATAATCACCGTGCACCATCCGAGAAAAACAGGTACTAGATTTCATCAGTTCACACAATTCGTTGTACAAATGCTCATCCTTCGAGTGTGTTACATGGTTGTGTGGCTGTAGTTACAGGACTTAGATAATATAGTTTTCATTCAAATGTACTCAAAGTAATGATTGGATCTAAAAGGGCATTTTGTTGTGCCTTTTTGCTTGTAAATTGAGACAAAGAAAAAGTAGTGGAATAGTACCTGTTTCCTGACAATGTACAGTAGGTGTTAATTCTGCATTGAAAAAAATGTTTTGTAGACATTATTTTTTACACTAGTTCAGTGATTTATCTAACAATTACATCATACCCATGGGTGGGCGAGTTGAATGGGTAAAAGTGAAGTTGACTTCTTTTGTTGTACTGTTAAATATCTAGGACATCTTAAGAAATTTAAGACATTATAAAAATCTTATTTATGGTATAGCTGTGAAATTGTTTATTCAATACATTTCTTTCACTTTTTCTGGAGTTGTATATTTTTCTGTCCTTTTAACCTCTTCATGTGTCTGTCCTATATCTATATTGCCACATGGACTGTTCTGAAGGTGCTGGTACCTGCGGAGCACCCAGGCTTTTCTATGTCTGTGTGTGCGTGCGTGCGTGTGTGTGTGTGTGTGTGTGTGTGTGTGTGTGTGTGTGAGAGAGAGAGAGAGAGAGAGAGAGAGAGAGAGAGAGAGGTTTGTTTAGGTGAAATGTCAGGTTTGTCATTCAATCAAACAATGTCATCCATACATAATAGATGTTCCCTTTGTAAAAAAAAAAGTTTTTGTTCCAGTTCAGTGCCTGCAGAGTAAGAATTTTAATACATGGACATGCTGTCCATTTGACACCACCATTAGTTCCACACCACTTGGCATAAAGATTTTCCTGGTTAAATATGCCTCCATTTGCAATTTAGTTGAAAAGAATCTACAAGGAATACAATTTGTAAAGGATTTATTTCAGGATCTTTCAAGTGGATGTGAAACTGCTTTTATAATATATTCATCTCTAGTAAGACGACATCTCTAGATACATGCTTCAGCCTCACTCATGTTAGCATCTGACTCCTTTTCAGATTGCCCAACATTGATCATAACAAAAAACCTAAACTAACCAAATACACATTAACCAAATTAACTGGGCTCTGAACTGGACCTGTGGTCTTAATTCCTTTTATATAAATCTTTAAGACCTAGCAGCACTTTATGCCTTTATGCATTTTTATTAAATTGGGACATGTCTTAACAGAAAGCAGAAATTACACAGTATTTTGAGACTTGACACTTTTGTACAATTTGGCTTTGATATGCTTTGTTTAAAAACTTTAACTGGTATTTTTTAATCAGTATTATTTAGTTACAAACCATATTCACACAACCTTGTTAATAAAGTGGCATTGTTGAGCCAAAAATGTTTCTAGGTCTTGTCTTGCATTTCTAGACATTGCATGACTAATGCTGTAGCATAGTCTCCACAAGGTTATAATTACTCAATTTCACTCTAATAAACTTGATTGTTTATCTTAATGTCTATGCTAATTAGGGATTAGAAATTGTTATTTAGTGTGCAGTTTTGCAGCCTGGTTATCACTGTTGTAATTTTATTCACAGCCCATAGTCGGAAGAGGAACCTTTTTTTTATATAGTGTACCAAATAGGCCTCTGATTCTTAATTGGATGGCTGTGAAATATTTTTTTTAGACTGTGCTTAATACATCATATAGCTCAAATTGCTTGCTGGTGTATATGTATACTATGTCAGTGCTTTATCTATATTAATGCTTCTCTTAATTTTCTCTCACATAATTCTGCATCTGCTTAGGATCATTGAGGCGGTGTGCATTGGCTGGTTCACAGCAGAGTGTATCGTCCGTTTCCTTGTGTCACGTGACAAGTGTGAGTTTGTGCGACGTCCACTGAATATCATTGACCTGCTGGCCATAACACCTTACTACATCTCTGTGACCATGACAGTCCTGACTGGAGAGAACTCTCAGCTGCAGCGGGCCGGCGTGACACTGCGTGTTCTGCGCATGATGCGTATCTTCTGGGTCATCAAGCTCGCTCGCCATTTCCTGGGCCTGCAGACCCTGGGCCTAACACTTCGCCGTTGTTACCGTGAGATGGTCATGCTACTGGTTTTCATCTGTGTGGCCATGGCTATCTTTGGGGCCCTGGCCCAACTGCTTGAGCATGGGCTTGACATGAAATCCAGCAATGAGGAGTATGCCAGCATCCCTGCTGCCTGCTGGTGGGTTATTATCTCCATGACGACTGTCGGCTATGGAGACATGTATCCCATCACCGTGCCAGGGCGTGTGCTAGGAGGCCTTTGTGTGGTGAGTGGCATAGTGCTCCTGGCTTTGCCCATTACTTTTATCTACCACAGCTTCGTGCAGTGCTACCACGAGCTCAAGTTCCGCTCCGCTCGCTGCACCAGGAGCCTCTCGGCTGAGTTCCTCAACTGACTGTGACTCTGTCAGATTTTTAGGTGGACCTGTTTTACATCACTATTTTAATAATAGATTCAGTTGGTCCTCTCGACTCAGTGATTGATCTAACTCAGTCAAATATCTGGTCTCAGGAACAGCTTAGGGGCTTGGTCTTAAATGAGTTTACATGCGGTTAGCCAATCTGATACTCAACTCAGTCCACAGGGGAGCCCAGTGTCTACAGGGATTAGTTCTAGCCCTGCCCCACTTAAATTGTTTTCACTAGAAACTAAGACTGGAATGCATTCAGTCAGGTTAAGTGTTGTGGTGCATAGTTGGAACAAATACTGTGGATTCTGTGTCCCTCCATGGTCCAAGTTGAGAGTCAGTGGTTTACTCAGCAAGTCCACCATTCAGGAAGCCAGGATTTACTCAGATTTTCTTTTTTTAATATAGTTATTCGGCTTTCACAGTCGTAGGCAAGGCTACCATGGAAACATTGGCTTTTGGGCCAGATATGCCAGTCAGTGGCAAACTACTGAAACTGCTGGTGGGCAGCTTTGACTTATCTACCAGAGACCTCAAACGCACTCAACACAAGCACTTCATACACTAGGCATGGTATGCAGCCACTGAAAGACTAAAGCGCCTAAAATGCGCCCACAGTTATGGCAAACATACAATATAAAAACAATTACAATTTTAAAAGGTTTTAACTAAAATTGTGCTTTTAAAAAGAACTCAGCAATCCAGCATCCTTGAAACAAAATGTTAGATGGTTACATAAGCATTACAGGGTGAAGTGTGTAAACACTCATTGAAATTATTGTGTAAAATCCAATGAAGTGTGACACAAAATCTGCAGGGATTTTGGAAAGGAAATGCAAGAGACTAAGCGAGACAGAGAGAGAGCGCAGTAGAAAGGACTGATGCTTATCTGTGTAGGCAAATGTGCAACACTGGTAAATATGCAAAGTCGAACACAGCGAGCTACTGTGTGAGAACACAGATATATGGTATGACTGGCGACACAATACACATGAAGGTCTTCTAATTTACCCCCGGCATGCCTCCCTTGTAGTTCAATGCATTTTCACATTTAAACAGTGAAAGCTTTGAGAACTGTACACTATAACAATGTCAAAACCCAAGCACAATCCTCTTGTCATAAATGAGGTAGATTTAAAGAGTTTGCTTAGAAAACCGATAACACCTAATGTAAATAAATTCCAATAATGCAAGAAAAATGCTAATTCATACAATAATAATAGCATAAATTAATGATGGTAATATAAATCTTAGAGTGCTAAGCAATCGGTTCCATTTTTATGTTCATTAGCAAATTTGAAAAGATTATTATTGGGTAAAAAATATCCTGTTCAGAGTAAAAGTAAAACATGTAAATTAGCTGATGCTGTAAGTGGCTCATATACCCGCAGGTCTCGTTTCAAAGACAAGAGAGGTGTAACATCACAACCAGAAAACACATGGAAGAAAGCAGGTTCAAATTAACTTCACACTCCAAAAAGGAAGTGAACATCACAAATTCACCTCATATCCAGCCATGGTTCCTTTAACTGAGTGATACCACTCCCTGCTAATGCTGTTATTGTCACTAATGACCATCTTCATTCATTTGCTGCCATCCCCGTGCATTCTCTCTTGAGAAACTGATGTCTTGATTGGAAGATGATCCACTCAGAAGGCAACAAAAGGGACGAAGATGTATCTGATGTGCAATATCTTCTTTTTGATAATTAAGCTCCATATCATGTGGGAGGATGTGCTTTCACTATTCTCTTTCCTTGCCTGGCTCTGCTTTTTGCTGTCTGTCTCTCTCTCTCTCTCTCTCTCTCTCTCTCGCTCTCGCTCTCTGAAAGCCATTTCTCTATAAACACAGAAAGAAAAAAGTGTGAAAAGCCAAGGTCATGATGTTAGACTTTTATTAAGGCCCCATTCTCCCCAAATCTCTTTTTATATTGTAAACATAATTCTCATTTACTTTATTTGTCATGTCAACCAATCCTTAATGAGAAGCTCAGGATTTCAATGAAAATGTACATGAACATCAATTTGAGTGCCGATGGTTTTTCATATAAATCTTAAGCCATTATATTTTATAAGGAAGATAATTTATTTAATCCCTAATACTGCCAGAATCCTCATGGGATGTATAAAACATTACTGAGTGTTATTTTAACAAAATAATATTATTTGTTTTTTCCCTTTGGACAGTTTTGAGAAAATCCAGAGCTTCATTCATTCATAGACCACTTAAATAATTAGTATGCATAGTAGGTTACAGTATCTTATGTGCAGACATACCGTAAATATACATTATATACATTTTGTACTGCTTATTTTCCTTCTAATATAAAATCCAGTGCCAATAGAGGAACTTGTGTATTATGATATCGTGTTCTCATCCTGCCTCTGTTCACTGTGATGAATCTACTACCTACCAGCTGTGTACATTTCTTTCATTTTTCACTTTACTTAAACCTCATGTTATGTCCCTTGTACATAGATTCTAAATATATTTATTGGAACCCAGATTTGTATAGACTTTTGATGGTAAAGCCTGTTGTGTGCCACATTGTGCAACAAAGTTCAGAAATAATGAAAAACATAAAACAACAGACTGTTTTTTGGAAGAAAAAAAAAAGAAGAGATAAATAAATAAATAAATAAATAAATAATTCTTATCTTAACCTATGGTTTGGTTTCCTTGTAGGGAAGTTTAGGGTTTAGATACTTTGTTATAGCCTAATAGCTGGTAGCTAGGCTACTTTTGTAAAAGTCTAGATAAGCATAATATCTAAAATTCCAGTAATTTTTTTTATTATTTTTATTGTTCCCTATGTTTTTAAAATAGAGACTCTATTTTGTATAAAGTAGGATAAATCTGTGTCTTTAAAGGCTGAAACAACTCTATGAATAACTATGAATAAAATTCTCTTTGATGGCTAATTATAATGGTGTCTGAGTTTATTTATGTTTATTATTATTATTATTATTATTATTATTATTATTATTATTATTATTATTATTATTGCAAATTAATTCACTTTGAGAAATAATGGATTTAATGGATAATGGAAAATTTTGAAAAATTATGTCAGAGTGGTTTAAATCAAAGCCAATGTCCTCACAGATTTTTTTTTCTCTTCACAAACACAGGTGATTTAATCAATCTGTTTTTTTTCATTAAGCGTGTTTCATTAAGTGGTGGGGAATTACAAACTGTGCTGAAACCTGGCCTCACCTGGACTATAATATACTTTAACATCTCAAAGAAAGAAGCCATAAATATTTCAATTGTATTAAAATTATTGAAAAAATATTTAGTTGACTTTATAATTTTGTCAAGCTTTTTGGGCCTACAGAGATCATGTTGGGTATGGTGTCAGTTTGACAAATCTGCCAAAAGATGTCCAATCATCAAACAGAGAATAAATGCCACAAGTGACCAAGATACATCGTGCTGAAATGTTAGCAAAGCACCTGTGCTATCAATGAAAAAGGCACTTACATATGCTGTAGTAATGGCAACTATATATACTATAAAATGTATAAAATAATTAACGATAAAAATAATCAATAATTTTAGAAATGCAAAAAATGTAGCCAACACAGCAAAGTCTGATATAAACAGAGACATACTGTAGTTTTCATATGGTCATATTTATAATTTACTTTTTATATATATATATATATATATATATATATATATATATATTTTTTTTTTTTTTTAAATAGATAAATTTTCCTATTTTCGGTGGAATAGGAATGGAAAAGAAATAAATGCAACTTTTACTCTATGCACTATTAGCAAATATTTGGAAGGTGAGGAAAAAGAAATTAAACATACTGTGTTTCAGTTGGTGGCACACCGGCATCATGGTTAGCATGATCAAAAATTTTATTCATAACCCAGGTCTATGTGTGTGAAGTACGCATATTCTCCCCATGCTTGTTGGGTTTCCTCTGGTTACTTCAGTTTCCTCCATTGGTCCAAAGACATGCGGATGAGGCTAATTGGCATTTCCAAATTGTCTGTAATGTGCGTGTGTGCTTGTGTGCCCAGGAATGGAGTGGCACTCCGTCCAGGGTGGACCTCGTGCCATGAGTCCACCGGGATAGGATTCAGGCCACCAGAGACCCTGTGCAGGTTGACTGATATAAATAATGAGTAGGTGAGTGTATTTCAGTTACATGAAGGGTTTTCCCATGCCACCACACAAATGCCAATCAAAAGATCCTAATTATCCTTAAATCAAAATTTTAAGTACCGTTAACTGTCATGTGTGTCAAAATCCTGAAGAACCCTAATTATAATAGTCTATATTAAGATTAATTACTAAACCTACTAAATTACTAATCTTGACTTGATGGAGTCCATGGGCACGATAAAAATACATAAGTCAACTACTGAAGTCAGACCCTAAATGCATTAAGGATAATAAGGTATAAAAAGACCAACAACAATAAAGTGGTCTTGGATGTTTCACTTAATATCCAAGTTAGTTGGATAATTGATATTACCAGTTATTGGTGACTAATGACATTAATTTTAATAGCCTATGAATGTGTACATTTACTCTACTTCTTTAATAGTCGCAAGTGTAATGGAAATATCACTACATAATCAGCATTGAATTTAGTGGAAAGCTAAAGCTACTTAATCATACAAACATTTCTGCATTAATTGCAGGTTTAAAATCTTATATCCCCATTCCACTCAGCCGAATTTGCTACCTACCTCTCCTGACATCTCTTTATTTAAAATGGGCTTTGAAGCCATTGCGATTACCAATTCAGTTAATTTTTCAAGTGTAGCCACCCCACATCGAGCCGTTAATGATTAAATACCGATAACAAAACCGTACCTTTGCTACTGACATTAAGTGAAATCTACTGACTATTACAAACTATTACCATTTGTAATATCATATAGTTATGTTCACTATATAATAGCTACCTCATACCTTCATCATTATGGATAGACCCCAATCTATAGACATTGGAGGAATGGGACATATGTCAGATGCCCAGTTATTTAATGAGCTGAAAGAGTACATAGAGGATGATACTTTGATGAGGCCCTACAGTAGACATGGACTTACAGAAGAAGAGCTTGTTACCAACTACAGGGAGAGAAGTGTGGAGAACACCTTTGGCATCCTTGCCGGTTACTGTATTTTTGTGATCAACAATGTGATTCTTATTGTAAATATGAATACAGTTTTTATGTAACTTGTACAATGTGTTTTTACTGTAAATAGAAATTGATTAAATTTAACGTATAAATATGATAATGATACTAAAGATTATTAAAGGATTTTTCTTTGCTCATGTTTTCCAAAGTTTTAAATGAACTAAATGACCAAACTACATACTATATATTTTTGGAATAAAAATTATATGTAAAATTTGTCATCGGACTACTATGAAATAAACAGAAATGATCAAAACACAGATATTTTAGACTATAACATTTCTATTGTGCAACAGACTTTATCATGCAATACATCTTCTGATCGTGTTTAATTATCACTATTTCCTTAACATATTACTTTGTTACTTTTGTCATTACTTCCATCTACATTGAATATAAGGATTTTTGTCTTCCTAATGCTGCCGAACAGGTAAGGAGGCGATACCTATGCTTACGAAACGAAAACAACTCAATATTGGCAGAGTCGAATGAAGGTATTAGGGTAGCTAGCATTATATGTTCATTCCATAAAAAGAAACAGTACGGAAACCATCCAAAACAAGTCACACTGTGTTCATTGCAATTCTGCCAATTTATCAAAAGCAGCAAATTTAATCAAGATTAATATTACAAGATATGAGAACCTTCCACTTAAGACAAATTAATAATAAAGGGACACTTGTACACATGCTCATTTCTTCATTTTGCCAATCATGTGGTAACATCACAATGTGTAAAGTCATGCAGCTACAGGTCAGGAGCTTGAGTTAATGCTTACATGAAACAAATTGGGAAAACATGTAATCTCTGTTACTCTCTGTTGGCGTGAGATGGGCAGGTTTGAGTATTTCAGAAACTGCTGTTTTCCTGGGAATTGAACATACAGTACATTTAGCTTTTAGAGTTTAAACAGAATGGTGCATCCAAAAAGCATCCTGTGGGCGGAAGGTCTGCAGGCTGAAACACCTTCTTTATAAGAGAGACCATAGAAGAATAACCAGATGTCCTGAGATGATGGTGGAAGTCTATAATAGTAACTCAAACAATCTCTCTTTGCCATTGCGCTGTGAAGAAAAGAATGTCAGCACTCAGAAAACATCAAACCCAGAGAAGGCAATATAAGAAGATTACATTGGGTCCCACTCCTGTTAGACAAGAACAAGACTTTGAGCCTATCATTTCACAGACCTACTGAAAATAGACAGGTCATTTTTGTTTCCATAATTTTTCAAATAAACATCCTTTGCAAACATACACTTTATTGTTTGGTGGTTGTAAAAAAGTGGGCATGCATATGAAACCTGGTGTAAATAAAACAAAAAAAAAAACTGATGCTATTTAGTTAAAATTGGACTAAAGAATCTATCAAGAAATTTTAATTAGGAAGTGCAAACAGTGCACACCTTTTTATAGAAAAGAAAACCCTGCTCAGAGCTTTGCCTCTTCTTCTGACACAAAAAAATGAAAACACTGACATTTTACCATGAAATATACTCACTGGCCACAACAGCTGAAACTCCTGTCAGCTAAGAGCAGAAAACTGAGGCTACAATTCACATGGGCTCAGCAAAATAGAAGATTGGAAAAATATTGCCTGGTCTGATGAGTCTCAGTTTCTGCTACAGTGGTGGTATTCTCAGATTTTGGCATGAACAACATAAAAGCATGGATCCATTCTGCATTCAACAGTTTAGGCTTTTGGTGAGAGTGTAATGGTGAGGAGATATTCTCTTGGCACGTTTTGGGCCCTTAGGACCAATTAAGCATTGTTCAAATGCCCAAGCCTACCTGAGAATATTTTCTGACCACATCCATCCCTTTATGAACAAAGGATACTGCATCATATCATAAAGCTAAAATCATTTCAATCTGGTTTCCTGAATATGACGATGAGTTCACTGTATTCAAATGATATATAATCACCAGATCTCAATCCAATCCTCAATTCTAAGATTTTTTACCAGCATGTTGTTGTATATATGCCACAAAGAATGAAGGCAAAAGCTGTCTCATTGGAGGTCAGAGAGCCCCAGTTTTATTAATTACTTTATTTAAATTTTTGATTATTATGCAAAGCAGTTGAATCCACCTGAAGCATACGTAAATGCTAAAATATTCCCTTTTCCCTATCTCCTTAAAAACTTTAAAACAGCTGGTGACAGAAACAAATAGAAAAACAATGTGTATAAAAATCTACTCACTCTGACAATGCTGTGCTTCCCATTAATTTGAAAGCTATTGTGTGGTTAGTTGCATGGAAAGTAACTATCTCACATATGCGGTTTCGCGTGGTGGCTGTCAGCACGGTTCATCGTGATTCACCGCGAGTTATGGCACTATGATTAGATTTCCATCTTTCCACGCGTTGGTCCGCACATAGTCAAACCGCATAGGTGAGATAGGGGTATAACAGCAGGAATAACAGGGGGGGGGGGGGGGTTATCGGGGACAGGGCTTGTAGGATGACTTCCTCTCTCACACACACACACACACACACACACACACACACACACACACACACACACACTAATGGATTGGGAATGACTGCTGTCTGGCTCACGGATTACGTAAATTGTCTTGATAACGGATTACATTTTTGCAAACGTAAGTAACTTGAATGGCAGAGCTAATGTAATAACAGAATTTTATAGTTCTTTATATAAACACATTTAAACCTTGGGTTGCAAGCATAATCCGTTCCTGAAGCATACTTGTAATCCAAAGCACTCGTATA
>JAAGKR010005133.1:0-54032 GCA_011419295.1 Clarias macrocephalus | reverse complement strand
TTTTTTTTTAAAGTCTATTTCATTGTCAGTTTATTTTCAAACAGAATTAAAATGTAGTGTTGACTCTGTTTTTAACTTTTAATTTTTAAACTTTCATTTTCAATGAAGGGTGCAGCTACATGCCTATAAAAGGTAGTGCATTTTGACCTCATGCTTTTAAAGGCTTTCTATTCAAGGATAGAAAATGGCTACGACTAGCTTCCTGTGCATTCCATTATGCCTTGAAAAGCAAAACAGAAAGCTGCTGCTGGAATGAAGTCGTTAGTAATGTTATGGCACAACCTTGATAGTCCCAACTTCTGACAGTTATTCGGCATTACAAATGACTGTTTGGCTTTCCTGACCTCCATCCCAATAGATCAATGGCAGGATGCCTTTGATCATAAGATGAAGAAACAATATCATGACCAGTATACTGGTACAGAACCAACAAGATGTGATGTACTCGTATGCTCCACTGCAGGATTGAGAGAACATTCCGCAGAACACCACAGGCTTTGCGTAATAGATCCATCATAAATAGCTTAGAAACAACTGGGACTTTTGTAGAAATTAAACATTCTAAAATACAGAATGCATTACTCTTTAAGGTAAAAAATAATTATAGCAAATGTTTCCCTGTGAATTTCAACAATAACTTTTTTTTCTACATCTTTTACCTCTTGCCGCTTGCGCTCCTCAGGTGTAATAGACTCTAGAATGCCGATCTCCTTAACCTGTTAGTTTCACATAAAAATAAATAAATAAATAAAAAACCAAGGAATTATTAAGTATAATGGCCAGACCAGATACGGTGATTACTTTGATTATGAATTTCACAATTGTTAAAGTAAAATCAGGATTCAAGTTATTGCTCAAGAGCTACAAAGTAAAAATAACTTCAGCAACATTAGGAGGATTGAGAATGTTTGTGGAATTACTCTAAAGGTTATAACAGCTGAAAACCATGAGTGTCTTTAGAGTAATAACACAAATCCAGGCTCTTCCAGAACTTACCAAATGTAACTGATCTAATCTCAAAATCACCTGCATGTTTTACGCAGATATAATCATCAACCATCTAAGCCACAGGTCTATGACGTCCTCATATTTTAAGCTGACATACATCAATCATCAACCACCTAAAGCACAGATCTATGACATCCATTACTGTGCTTTTACATTTTTCTTTCACTCAGTCATACTTGCCCTCATGCCCTGGTCTCTTCTTTACCTGGGGAAGTTGGCTCCAGGTCATGTAAGCTGCCTTGTAGTTTTTCACAACAATGCCCTGGTCCTCCTCTGGCATCTGGCTGAAATCATCATCATCTGGTCCCAGGCTGTTTGACTGCAGACCTCTTTCCTTGATCTCCTGGTACAACCGTGGATCTGTGGCAAGACAACAGTGACCGTGGATCAGGTTATCTCCACTTGCGTATAGCTACTATTGATACTAAAGGAGGAATACTAAAGGGCAAAAAATAGATGATGTATATTATTTTACAAAAATTTAGCTTGTGGCTTAAAAACCAGACACAATGATCTAACTTTAATGTCTAAGCATCAATGAGCACATCCCCATTTTGAATTAACTGCAGAATGCAATGAGTGTCAAAATCACAACCATTCCTGCACTGTTTAGTCTCATACCATCCTTAAAGGATCCACCATGCTTCTGGTTCCTTTTTCTACCCAAGGTTCTCTGAGAAAGAGAGAGAACAGAAATGAGGTGAAACATGATCTTATCTCTGTGGAATGTAATGAGCTGCATGGTGTGACAACTGCTCATGGGAGATTTCAATAACATCTGGGACAGGTTTGCATGGACACTCGTTAAAATCCATTTAAAATATGGATGGATGCACAACAATACATACTGAACATGATTTATTTCATTTAGCAGTCCAGCTGCTGTGACACAATCAAGCATTCCTCGCTCTAACAAAGTCAATCATTGACTCAGCACCATAAATTTTCCATGACAAACTGATTATTCTCATGTGTTTTAAGTCACTCTATTGGATCATTGCTCAGTGAATCACTGTTTTATTCTGCAACATGACTGGAATCAATCAGTTTTGTGTGTCTATTTTCATGAGTAACGTGTATACTGCTAAAAACTAAGATAAACAGGGCAGTTATTTGTTTACTTAAACATTGGGGCTTTTGATGAAATTAAAACCAAAATACAAATTTAGGTCAAGGGGGAAACAAATAAGTTTACACCAATCAGTTTTATTACCTATCAGTTATGAAAGAGTGATTCATGCTTTCACAACCTGTATATGCATTAAAAGTCATATTCAAAGTTGATCTCTTAAGCTCAAAAATCCCCCCTATATATACTCAGAGAAAGTTCAGCCAATTTAGAGATTGGTTACACACACACAAACATACTTACACTTAAATCAAGAACTCTGACAATATGCAAATGACCAGCATCACTTCCTTTTAACACAAGCAACTCACCTTTAAGCATTCAAATAAATAAATAAACGAAATAAACATCTAATAATTTCTTGTCCTTATGCGCAAGATGCCATCTCCTGAAAAGACCTCTAACTGAAGAAAAATGCAATGTGCATTTATAAGGGATAATAAGTAGTACGGGTACATTTGATATTGACCTCCAGTAGTATTAAGAGTATTTACAGGCCAAAATACAAAGTATACTGTAAAGTTGAGCTAAAAATTAAACAGTAGTAAGATAAGATGAGAAATCTTTATTAATCTTGAGTGAAATTGCAGTACTGCTCCTCACTCGAACTGACTTGAGATCAAAAATCAACAGTAACTAAGACACACCTCTATTTTAAGCATATGCATGAATCTCTTTTGAATAGCGCCCAGTCTGTAGTTATGACTAAGGTCTGAATACCGACATGTGCAACTATGGTATTAAATCTTCACCACACACACGCACACGCACACACACACAACACTGAACTCGCCATTAGATGTTCAAAAACATTTTAAGAAAACTAGGTCATAGCTTTTTACGAGAAAAAGTCATAACTACGCTCACTTTGCGTCCTGGGCTGGGAATTGCTGGGATAGGTGATTTCTCTTTTTCTTTCTCCTTTTCTTCGCTAACAGGCTGGAGAAGGTCCTGTTTCCAGATCACTTCTGCATCAAGGCTGGTGACGGCAGCTCGGTACGACTTGTTTCTGCGGTTCCTGCGCAAGCCACCATCATCACTGTCATAGTCATCCCAGGACACTTCAGGATCATGAGAGAAACGCTGGATGTTCTTTTGGACTTCACGTGTCACCGGCAACGTGACCACCGTTGTGTGGTGGCGGTTCTTTGGTCGACTGGTGACGGCCAGGTTTTTGGGGATGAGCTGCTGGGTTCCCAGCTTTCGAGCCGCTTCACTCTGAGTGCTGAGGATTACAGGAGTCCGTGAAGGCTGCTCAGGTAGAGTGAGGTCTGTGCTTGAGGGTGAACTATCAGCCTGGCTCTCCAGATGAAGCTGGGAGGAAAGCATGTTGTCCAGAAGGAGAGGCGACTTGTCTCCCTTGGATGCTTGGGACTGTCGGTGTGACATGGTGGACCTGTTTTACTTTGGAAGGGAAGCACTGAAGAGTTTCTGTTGCAATGGTTTCATCTGCTCGGGGCTGTCAGCAGACCATTGTTTTAATCTGCATATTAGAACAGAGAAGGGTGGGGTGGGTTTGGATTGGTGGTGGGCAACAAGACTTCTAAGACAAAACACAATCAAACCTGTTTTGAAGCCGGTTCTGACTGTTGTTTACTCATCTGCATTGTTCAAATAATCTTAATCTATCTTGACAATACATGCAGAAAAAAGATATTATAGAAAACAGAGCAGACACTCCATCCTTCCGGAGCATGTGAAGCTTCTGAAGTCTGGAATCATGTTTTCATGCCGTTTTCACAATATCTATCATATTTAACAAGTTGGATAGGCTAAACAATAAAAATAAATCAGAAACAGCTCTTAGACAAGTTTGATGGAGTTCTGAAATTAAATTTAATCACAGATGCAATGAAAATTGAAAGCTAAAAACTGAATTCAAACACCACTATTGGAGTTAAACTGACACTAACCGAAATATTTATTTAGAATTAGTCTACATATCAACAACACTGTGTGAAAGAATAGTAAGAGAGCTTGAATCAAGGGTGCATAAGCATGAAAAATCTAATTGATTGTTATCCTGGTCACATAGAACTAGTACTAAGCCTCCTAGTTTGGACAAATTTTAAAACAGAATTGCCTGCAGATATCTTGATTGTCAATCCAACAGCCTCTACTTGTTCTCAAGTTCAAGTTAAACAAGAACTGTGCAACTGTAATTGTTTGTATATCAGAATAATCTATTATCAGTGTTCATCTGAGTCACTGCGCATAATTATGCGAGCAAATGTTTTGAAAAAAAAGAAGAAGAAGAAACAGAATGCTGGAAATGAAAATCCACACCCAGGTAAAGTAGATGGGAGCTTCTGTGCAAAGTTAACCTCGGTGTGGAAATGTAAAGTCTGTCCTATAGCTGATCATGCTCCTGTTCAGCGCGCGCGACAGTGTGAGGCTTCGTGATTTATTTCAGGTGTTAAAAAAACACTAACATTCTTCCATAAAGTAGTATACGTTTACAAATTGCCTGAACAAAATAAAGTGGTAGTTGATAAAACCACAAGGACAGCACTGAGAAACTTTTTGTCCTGTCTAGTTTTTTTTTTTCACTTAGTATAAAATGTTGCGACATTAGCGTCAAACTTCTCCTCAGGTGTGTTTATACACAGACTCGCTTCAGCACGAACAACAACAAAATAACCTCACAAATGTCTTCACAAACTTCCCAGGAGCAAATATCCTCAATTATTTCGACCTTTAAGCTACAATTTAATAACAATAAAATAAAATAACTATGATAAACGTTTACCTTTAACACTGAAAGACTTTCAACCGACGAGCAAACTCTGGGTTTCCCGGATATACGAACACAGGTGTGAAGGCCACGCCCACAACCCCGCGCGTGAGGACGTTCATGTTACTCAAAAGCTTCATCATCCAAGAATTAAACCTGTTCCTAAACAAACTAACTTTATCTGCCTTAAAATATCAACATGATTTGTTCTCCAGCTCTGCGATATTCTCTTGCTTTCTTTGCTCCAAGGAATCTGAAGGTCATTAGTATAATTATTACCACACTTTAAGGCTGCCGAAAGACCAACAACAACTTTAAGGCTGTTCCTTGTATAGAAGCTCGCATAGCGCCATCTGCTGGTCAAATAGCCTATAAGTTCTTCGAGGGGGGGGGGGGGGTCTTGTACTATTATTCTATTTTACGGTAGAAAGGTTCATAGTTATTTGTCGATAAGACATCCTCAGAGGGACAAACAGACCAGCCTCTTTGAAATTTTTATTGATCTACTATCTTTCTGTAATTTTCAAGTCTAGGTGTGCTTAAAGGTGGCTTCAATAATTTCCCCTCACAGGATCTTCTGAAAACAACAATAAATCTTAGTGCATACATTTATTATAAACCTATGACTGTGTATTTACTTTTGCACACACACACAGTCATCAGAAGTGAAACTCCATCCTCTTAAAGCTGTTTTCAGGGGGCCCAAACAGGTGAAAGTCTGAGTTGAGGTAGATCAGGACTATAGGAAGGATGCTTAAGCACCTCAAAACAAAAGTTTTGGCAAGTGTTGACATTGTGGGCAGGATGTGCATTGTCATGCAAGATGGCATAGCAGTCCTCCAAAGTTACTCCAAAGTTTAGGCTTCAGCTCTTCGTTAAGCATCTCACCGTAATGACCACTATTGATTGTTCAACTTTTTCCTGATAATGTTCCAATACTGGCGAATATGAATACGTGTAAAAAAAAAAAACAAAAAGTATCCATGTTCCACCTGATGGTTGACTTTTGAACGTTTTCTTGAATATGAGTTAATTGAGGATGTTTCCGTCCCATACCATAACCGCCCCCCCCCCCCATACTCGTAGTGATGAATTCATGCCTCATCACCAGTAAAGATTCTCTGTACGAAACTTTCAATTTACTTAGAGTATCAAAATTCCAAATTTCGCTTGTAGATATAAAATGCTTCTGTTGTTTTGGCACCAGGAACACCCTCAGACCACAAAAAAATGATTCGCTATATGCTGCTCTTCTTTTGTGCAAATCACAAGTGGGTCATCCATTTTTCCTTAAACCACAGTTACAAATTAACTGATGTAACACATCTGCAAAGCAGCGACAAAGGAGACAGTATCCTTGAATGGAAAGTGCTGATAAGACAGCCAGCAGAGATTTTAATATAAGTAGAGTTTGTTTGACTCACCCATGTGTATATATTCTACTTAAGTGCAAGAAAAAAAATCTCTAGAGTTTATCTCTGCTCATATATTAATCGTCAATAACCAGGTTATCCTTTTCTTGGGTGTGACACCGGGTGTGAAGTGAGAACACACCTAAGATGGGATGGCAATCCATCACAGGACTCCATGGACATATAGAAATGTTGTACAGAAAATCCATGCAGAGTAACTAGAACTTTAAAGCTATAATGTGTATATATGTGCCACCTAACTAAAAAATATACAATCTCATTATTGTAGACATGCCTTTTATTACATAATAGGGAATTTCCAAGCAGGACATTTTGATATATTTAAAGCCAGCACCACAAATTTCCAAGAAATCAAATGATTTTATTTTTCTACATTTGCCCATCTGACGATGATGGTTTACAGTAATAAATCAATGCAAGTAAAGGATGAGGAAGAACCTTGATGAAGCTTAACGGAATTCTTAACCTTGATGAAGTAACGAAAGGGCAGCAGAATCTTTTTCCTCAAAATAACTATTTACATTATTCATAAATAGAAAATCTTCTAATGGCAATCGTGTTTGTGTATAACTTTGTTTTAAACATCAATATGGCATCAAATGAAGTTAAACCAAATATTGCATGCATTGCACATAATTGTATGAGAAAGACAATATTTTTTTTACACGTGAAAAAAATATACACTCTAAAATTTAAATACACCACATTTAACTATCACACATTTTATGACACAGAACAGACACCACATATTTACACATACATTCAGAAAGACACGTCCGGCACTTTTTCCAAGGTCCAAGGGAGGGTCTACTGTTATGAGAAAATGTAGTGAGAAGGAAATGTGCTAAACAAAATGGATGTACAACGTCATCATAATCATCCATTAAAAAAAAAAGTGAATGTAGAGTGGTAACAGAATAAAGTATAATCATATTCATTTAATCTGCCCATGTGTTTAAACACAATCTTCTCCTGGAGTAAATGTTTTTTTTTTTCTTATCTTGAATAAATTTTCTGTTCATTGTTGAAATTGTAAATATGGTCATGACTATTGTTACAGGCAAGTATGGACAATTTCACATTTTCACAACTAGAAAAACAAAAATCAAATAAAAAGTGATAATAATTACGAATCCTATTAATAAATTTGATGATTGCTAACTAAATTAATTCAAACACATGCTCAAAAGTCCATGTTATATGTCATATATATATTTATGTCATGTGCCCAAAGCATTCAAATCATTCTTTAAATAATTGTTTCTGTGCCCTTGTGTGTAGTTTCATGCCAGGATCTGTTAAATTAATATGCTGTATTCAAATTTCCTATAGAATGATTGGTGGGTAGAAAAAAAGGAAAATGTTTATACATCATAATTGCTCTTTCTAGACATGAAAATACTTTGACTGTGGAAACATGAAGACATCAGCTGCATTGAAATATTGTATGAATTTGTAATATCAGTGCTGGCTTGCTAACAATGTTTTTTTTTTTCTTCCTTTTTTTTCTTTTCTTTTTTAATAAATCTACAGGCGCACAAATAAAAGATCGCTAATGAATTATAAGCTTTTAGAATTACACATGATTGTTGATATGAAGAGTTTATCCATAAACAGTCCTTAACAAATCTGTAGCTGGATGAATTCAAACAGCCACGCTTTGTGCTGAGCCCCTCAGTATGTCGGATAGAGCTGATGGATTGTGGTTATTGCGATGTCCTGCGGGTGATGGAAGGAAAGAGATGCGTGTAAAACAGAATGGGGACGGACTACTCTTTGGCGATGTCGCCTTTCTTTAAAATGACCTGCCGCTGCCATGGCGCCAGCTTGGTCTCGTCATAGCCTAATGTGCGCAGCCGTTCCAGCTCCAACTTCTCTTCGTTTTCCCTCTCAGTCTTTATTCGCTCTTCTTCTTTCCTACCATGGCAAAAGAAATCAGAGACGCAAGAAGGTCAACACACACAAAGGACAAAAAAACAACAACAACAACAGCATAGCAACAACCCCGCATAATATATTTATACACATACACAACCACTCACACAAATAAAGCAATATGAGTTCAAAAAATCAATATAAGTCCACAGATTAGAATTTCAGCTTTCATTTCCTGATATTTAAATCTAGATGTGTTAATTAGAAAAAGGCTCCTAATTTTTTTGGTGAAAAGAATATTCGATAAAATATTTAACATTTAACATTTACTTGCATATTTTTTGCTTGCAATACTGTAACTGCATGAAGCCAGAGCCCTACTAACATTTCCTTTGTTGTACTCATGGTGTGTTTTGGGTCATTGTACTACTGAATGATGAAAGTCCTGCCAATTAGAATAAATGCATTTCGTTCTATAATTTGGAACACAGACAGTTACTGTAAACTTCTGCATTTATTTTGGTGCTACTATCATTAGACTGGTCCGAGGCCTTTCCAAAAGCAGCCGTACAAGCCCAAGCCATGTCACTACCTCCACTACTTGACCATTGAGCTTATATGTTTTGGATCATGAGCAGATCATTTATGTCTCCACCTTTCCATCATTTTTCGAGATTAATCTTGGGTCCAGAACGTTTGTGGTTCATCTCTATATTTCTTTGAGAATTCCAATCTGGCCTGGACTTACTGATGAAGAGTGTCATGCATCATGTGTTTTGGCCTCCTTAACCCCTGCCCTTTAGAGAGAGAGTTTTCTTCAGAGCTCTCCTTTAGAGAAAATACAATGTTTCTTGTATAAACTAATGCTGTCTTCCTTGACCAAGCTGTTCAAACCCAGGTTAATGTTTTTTTCCTTCCAGATCATTTGAAATTTTTGTACTTGCTTGGACAATTCTTATGCCGTGGCTCCAAAATACTTTGCTTTTCTCCCCTAGACAGCTCTCTGGCCTTCATATTGATTTTTCCTTATATACCAAATGTTTTCTCTGGCAACCAAATAAAGCGTAGACAGATATATTATTAGTTTAAACAATCTTAAAGGGCACACCTAGACAACAATAAACACCTGTCAGTGACAAAATGGCAGCGGTAGCTCAGTGGGTCAAGGCTCTGGATTACTGAGCACTGTTCGGGCCTCTGATAAACCACTCTGCTCCAAAGGCACCGCATCATGGCTGACCCAGCACTCTGATCCCAGCTTTCTAACAAGCTGCAATGTATGAAGAAAATAATTTCACCGTGCTGTGATGTATATGTGGCAAATAAGGCTTCTTCTTTTTCTTCTTCTTCTTCTTCTTCTTCCAAATGTTCCAATATTTGTGCTCATTTGAAAAATAGGTGGGTTCAAACAAAAGGTGCAATATTCAAATTTGTTTCACATATGTAGATTAAAATAGGAGATGAAAACTGAAACCCTAAAATATCATGTAATTTTTAACATTTTAAACCCAAATGTCATCATATAACAGCAAAAACCTATGAATACACAGTGTGGCCCAAACTTCTGGATTCCTCCTTACATGAATTTAGATTTTTTTTTTCTTCATACCAAAGATGACTTTGAAACTAAAAGATGAAATTGAAAGAATCAAAGATTCTACACAAAGAGACTTTTGTAAGGGTAGGAGCATCTGCCAAATGCGGAAATATAAATGAGACCTACCACCTATTACATTTTTCTTTGTGATCATCTTACGTGCCTATCAGAGTAACCTATCAGAACCCCAGAACAAACGTCACACTAAAGAAGGTAAAAGTAATTACTGCATGTAACCATATAAGTACTGATACATTTAGAAATGTTGACCATTCTTGTATTCAGCATATACACATGTGCCGTGAAGTGAGGGCTGTGAATTTGAGCATCTGTTGTATTTTAGGTTCATCAGCTGTAATTTATAAAATTCCGCCTATTGAGCCAGAATTTTGGGCCAACCTATCTCTCTCTCTCTATCTATCTATCAATAGATAGATAGATAGATAGATAGATAGAGTGAGAGAGAGAGAGTGATAGATAGATAGAGTGTGAGAGAGAGAGAGAGAGAGAGAGAGAGAGAGAGAGAGAGAGAGAGAGGGATTGGTGGCATATTAAATTATATTCATTAAAATATAATTATGCCAAGAAATTACCAAACAAAAAACAAGGTACTAGTATATTTATCACTCCTCTTTCCTGTGACTAGCTTACCTTTTCTGCTCCCTGCCCATCCAGGTGGTACATAAGAGACATTAGAAAATGAGACATTTATAAATTAAAGTGAATGCACTAACCTAATTGAAAAACACTATACACAGATATTTGATATTCTGGCAGACAGCATAAACACTAATTTGTGCAATTCCCCAGAAATAGTTCATGCAAAATATATATTATAGATTTCCAGTAAATTCTTTATCAAAATTATTTTTCTGCAGATGTTAACATCCATCCACCTTATATTTAATAAGCCTTTGTTTAAATATAATATTGGGGGTAGAAGTCATGCAGAATATTGCAGAATGTATGTGCTTTTATTCACTTTTCTTCATCCAGCTTTTTCTTCATGATGTCTCTTCTCCAGGCAGGCATGGATGCAAGCCGAGCCTCCTCCTCATTCGCCTTACGGAAACAGACAAAGTACTGTGGTTAGTTACCTGACTGAGTGAACCACTGCGTTAGTTATATACACGTTTTCATTTATTCACACTGCTTAGTAATAGGAGTCATAGGAGATTTAGGATATTACCAGTCAAACGTTTAGACACACCAGTCAAAAGGTTGGACACAAGTTTGGATTTATTTTTTACATTTCCAGAACAATACCGTATATTTCAAAATGATAAAATGACAAATATGGCATTAGGTCAATAAGGAATGACAGTTGTTATTTTAAGACATGAAGGTCAGCTGTTCTGGAACAGTTTTTGCAAGAACAGTATTGTCAAGTGCATTTGCAAAACCCATCAAGCTTCATGATGAAACTGGTTCTCATGAAGACCTTCCCAGGAAAGCAAGTCCAAAACTTACCTCTGCTGCTTAGGAGAAGTTCATTTAGAGTTACCAGCTTCAAAAATCACCAATCAACAAACAGCACCTCAGATTATGATGTTATGAAGGCTTTACAGAGCGTAAGTAGCAGACATCTTAATATCAACTGTATAAAGGAGATTATTGCATATTTTGGATGCCTTCAGCATTATTTCACAATTTAGAGAGAAAAAAAAATCAAGAAAGACCATGGAGTTAGAAGGTGTGACCAAACCTTTTTGACTGGTAATATAAACCAACATTAACTGTAAACCACTAGTAAGTGCTTTGTTCAAGTTTTTTTCTTAGAATAGCTCTAGCTAAATTTGAAAAAGTATGTAAATAAGGTATTTTAAGCATAAAAGATCAATTCAAATTAATTAAAAAATGTTGAGCACAAATGTAAACCTAGTAGGTCAGTAGAATCTATGAATACATTATCTAATATTGCCTAAAATGCAGTTTTCATGCTATCTTCAGTTGATCCCAACCTGTACAACATCTTACAGTAGATGTGCCCTCACTTAAGATATTTCTAAATGATGGTTAAAACATTTTTATTTTTTCAAAATCATAAGATGAAAATAGGAGGAGGAGGACCTGGAACCAAATTCCACAACAGTGTACAGTTCGGCTCTACAGTTCTGTCTTCACACGGAATGAAACATTATCTTGTGCTGCCTTACACATAGTAACAAAAGGCCAAAGCAGTAGGAGGCCATTTTCAGCTTCTCATCTTCCCTTTGAAGTGGATCCATTACTCAAAATCTGCTTCAGTGAAGCAGTTCCACTGGCAAAGTATCTGGCATTGTGGTAATCTAATCTATACCTTAATATTTAAATGCTCCCCTGGGAATTATAAATAAAGAAAAAAAAACACCAAAAGAGAACAAATGGATTAATGCTTAAAACTAGCTAAGTTTGATAAATTCATGATATGTCTCAACTCTGAAGCTTTGGATGTAACTGGTGTTTTGTGATCCGCAGCACATCAGCACCAATCAAAGGCCATTTTTTAATTAATAGTGATAATAGTGACTGCAAACACAAATAAACAGTGTCTACATTTTTCATGTAAATTTTGAAGGACTGAGACCTTTCTATTCTGTAACTTTACACCCACAGAACATATTAAGTTTAGTTATTTGGTAATTATTTAAAATACCTCCACAGCATAGGGTTCTGTGCAAAAGTCTCGAGCCAGCCCTATGTTCTTCATATTTTGCTTCCAAAGACGAAGATTTTCTTGTATTTGTTTGTGTAGTCTTGAGGAATAGTTCTCCAAGTATTCTGAAGGACTTTTTGGTTCTTTTTTCAGTCCCTGTACCTGACCAGTTTTAGAGATAAAAAAAAAAAAAACTTGTATCTCAATTGACTTTTGCACGGTACTACATACTCACAATGTTAATATTTTTTTTCCAAAGCCACTGTCAGAATTTACAGCTTAGAGATCCCTACTGTAACTTCTAAAGTAAGTAGCTTGATTTTTGCACCACTGTGGTAAAAATTCAGCCAAAGCTCTTTCAATTATCCAAGATTCAAAGGGTTTCTTTGATGTTTTCACCATTTTAAAATTCTCTATAAATTGTGAATGAAATTGAAGGCCCAGAATTAATGAAGATTGACCTAACCATGAAAGACCTTTTTGAGTTCTTTTTAGCCGAATGTTTTGAGGTTAATGCCATGTTACACATGCCACCTCCACCTAATATTCAATTTCTTGGCAAATGAGATTTAATTCTCTTTAATAGTACTAATATATTTCCTTTGATGACATGTAATGCTGTGGTACCATTATTCAGTACTCTATTCTCTACAGTGAACAATGTTCACACACAAAAGCTAATAGACAAGCTCATGTGCACTGGTAGAATATTAAATTACATGTGTAAGCATTTAAAATCAAATGAAAGAAAAAAAGGCTCTTTTGCAAGAAATATACCCTGCATGTTTTATTGATATGGAACCAATAACAGAAATACTTCAAACACTTCTAAATCAAAATTCATACCCAAAACATCAACATCCAAAATTATCATCAATAAACACTTATCACTGTATTATCATTGTATCTTGAGTTTAGATGATTAGATTATCTTAAATGCACAACAGGAACACCTCAACACATATCTAATAAGTAACCATTCATCTTCAGTAACTAGTGTTCCCGTATCACTGAAACACTGAGCATGAGGTGAGAACACACTCTGAATGTGTGAGCTAAGAACCATGACTTTCACTATTAGGTAATAGTTCTTGTCATAACCCAAGTACGAATGGTGTGTTTATAAAAGAGGATTAGAATTTTGTTATCATTAGTAATTCTTTGGCGAAATAAAAGTAATAAGGCCAACAAAGAAAACACGAAAGAAAAGTCAAATTTATCTCTAAAACAAAATTATTGAACTTATTTATGTTCATGGATGAAAACTACCAAAATTATAAGGATCCAAATGTAATAAACTAATCTTTTTTTTTTTATTATTATATCAAACTATGACATTTTAGGCCTATATTATGGCCCATAACTGGATGTTTTTTTTCTCTTCTCTCTCCCTGGATTAATTAGTAGGACAATTGTGAATAGTCCTCTTTTAAAAGACAAAAAAATCTGCAAAAGTCATACCATCTACATGAAACTAGCTAATTATTTAGAAACTTATTATTCCAGCTACTAGAGCATGGGTTATAAAAGAAAAATACTACATAAGAAAATTATTGGTCATTTGTTAACAATATATTGTGGCTTGGCCTGCATATCGAGGATCATTTACATGTCTAGCCCACTTTCTATTGAAGCTGAATTGCCTCGCGCTGTACCATGGGAAGAACTGGGTTAAGCAAATATGTTCAAGCATCCGCCATCGTCCACCACTATCCAGGACAACAATTCGGTCATGAGTCCCAAAGCCATACTTCCCTACATCTAAATATTCCATAAATTCCACTAGTCCTTTACTTTAAAGCTTGCTCCATAACACTTTCCATCTGGACACCAGATTCTATTCTCCTGACCTCTAAAAGTACAACCTGCATTACATTTAGGCAGACAATAGAGTTGTAGTGTTCAGCAGTAGCATGAACTCAGTTAGATTTTGCAATCAATTAGAGAACCCCGGATTATTTTTCTCTAAACAAATCTCTAACATGTCTCCACTTGTCCCATAACACGCCTCATTCGAAGATTTTCTTAACATTTTTCATTTCGATAAAGTAATCACCATCGTTGCTCAGATATCAAACAATTCTGCTTCCTTCTCCTTCCAGAAGGCAAAACTTCGCTCAATGTATCTGCTTATGTCCTCATTACTAAATTCTTTAAGATCATAAATAAGTTTTATCGAGTCTTCGTTCAGCTCTTCATTGTCTTTTGCTGCAAACTGCTTCTTAGCATGACCACTGTTGGGTTCAGACAGAGGTTTTTCAACAGTCACTTGTGTGGTTGTCTGGTTGTCTGGCTGTTCTGCTTTAGGTATTGCTGAAGTTTGTTCATTGTCCAGTAGGGTAGACTCGTTAACCTGTTCTGTAGAGTTGGCTTCAGTTTTTGAAATATTGCCTGCTCTGTCCTGTACAGACTCCTGTGTGGAAGGTTGTACTTTGTCAGGTGCTTGTGCTGAACTTTGATCAGTCTTTTCAAGAGCCACTTGATCTGGTGTTGTCTCAGGTGCACGTCCTGAGTCTAAGATCTCCTGCATTTTTTTTGTTGCGTCAATCTGACCTATCTCCAACAGTCCTCCTCCCTCGTTAGTGCCACCAAAGTATTTCAGCTTGATGTCCTCAAAGCCATCTGACCATTCACGATTCCCTTTCTCGATGCTTTCCATCACCTCACGGTGGAACTCACGGATCATTTCCCAAGGATGGCTGCCAATTCGATCGAACATCTCGTAGCACAGCAAATGTCGGAATTTCCGCTCACTGCGAGGCATGTTCATCTCAAGCAGCTGGAAGTAGCCAAGCATGAAAAGATCAAGTGTCAGGTTATCATAATGAACTGGAGCGCCGTTTATATGAGGGAGAAAGTGCTCGGGCCAGTAGATCATCTGAGCACGACTAAGCCGACGGATCTGACGCGAGGGTACCTGGCTCATAATGGTCCTCCAGTGGCCAAGCAGGTTCCCTACTACCTGCCTCTGTTTCATGAAATGCAGGAGCTGGTCATCTTCACTCCCATCCAATTCAAATTGGTTATTGTTATCCTGGAAGGAATAGCCATCCATCCCAACTCCTTGGCTTCTTCTTCTACCTATATACTTGGGTCTGTAAGACTCGGTCATAGTGTACTTTCTCCAGTGCTCCAGAAACAAGAACACAATTCTTTCCTTTCGCATCTCAATGGAGTCCTGAACATAGCTCAGGTCTGTCTGTACCTCGAGGCTGCGAGTGAGATGGTTTCCATTTTGTGCATTTTCACTGGATAGAGGCTGTGCCAGGTTATCCATGCCAGACTGGGGGACATCATTAGGTCCACTGTATGTCAAAGTTGCATATGACGGTGTTATAACTGGTTCATTTACTAACGGCAATGTTAGATCCTGCTCTGATGGTAAACCATTAGTGACTTGAGAGTTGATTTCGCAAGATGTGAAGAGAAGGTCATCTTCCAGGATGGGCTCAGAGGAATAACTGTATTCACTCACCACTGGTAAGGATCTCTTCCGTTTGTATACTCGGTTCATCTTGTCCTCTTCATACTTGGACTGGCTCTGGATCATCTCATAATTCGCTTTCAGATTTTTCACTGACACACCACACTGCTTGAGTTCCTTCTCCACCTCCTCACGGGTTGAGAAAGACTGTGATCGCCCAATGTTGCTTGAGGTAATGGTTGGTGTCTGTGCCTTTTCACCTTTCAGACCTTCGTATGTATATCCTTGGTTAATCATTTCCAAAATGTCAATTTCCTTACCACCTAATGTAGCAAGAAGGATGGCCATGCTTTTAAGCAGTGTAGAAATTTTGCTACACCAAGCAGGAAGGTCCTCTGCTTGTCCATGAACTTGTTTGGGGTTGACAGAAAAGTGGTCCTGGTTCAAAACAGCAGAAACAGGGAGAAGCTGATGTAACTCTTTCTCCAGCTGCTCCAACTCTTTTTCTACCTCTGTCACTTTATGCATGACTTGGAGGTTCTCGATTTGCCTCTCAATGCGAATGAGGTCATCCTCAGTCATCAGTTCTCCAAATGGACCCAGTATAGCATTGTGTGCATGAGAGTAATGCCAGTCTTGTGCCTGGAAATATCCATTTGTAGAAAACTAAAGCAGGGTCAGAAGAGGAGACAGAGAGGAACAAAAACAAAAGGAGGGGTTGTCCTTCATTTGGCAGGATTCAGTCCTAGGATTCTTGTCATGCTTCTTCACACCAAACATTTCAAACCTTACATGGATTTAGTGGTGCGATGGTAGTTGCTTTACTATGGCTGAGATGAGTTGAAGCAGTGTGACCTTTAGCAACTTGTGGTTGCTCACGATCTCAATGTAGCATGTTTAATTAGGAAAATTTTGCGCCAAAGCTTCCAATTTGGCTAAATTATTCTCTAGACTAAAACATAGTCGTATCAAATTCCTATTTAACAAGAGCACTTATCCTACCTACTATGAATTTGTACTATGCACTTGTAGTCTGGATTATCAACCAATCCTTTAAGCATCCATTCCACATAATTTGTTCATTCCACTCCGCAGTTCGGTTGATGTACAAGCAGGATGGCCAAGTGACCTTAACTGAACATGTACAAATATATGGAATGACCGATACTTCTCAAGGACTTGATTAAAAACCCCTGTTCTTAACAGATTTTCAAAACATAGAAATGAATTTTGGAAAACAGGTTGAAAAGTGGACAAGCATAACTGCACTCCAAGATTTAGATATCATTTGCAGTGTGAGGGCACCTTGCATCACACCACTGAATTCCCATGTAAAAAAATTGAGCTGTCATGCCCCATCACCAATATCTTTGTCCTACTATGTTTTAACAGTATGAAAGCAATACACATTATATTAAATGGTCTTGTGATGGTCACAGCAGCCCCAAAGTGAACAGTGCATCACACCAAAGGATCAGTCATTGTCCAGCCAAACAACACAAACACTCATGCAAAAGACATGTTGCATACAAAAAAGGTCAAAGTGGAAGGGTAGTAGATGGATCCACACCACTAAACCATTCAGGCAACAACAAAGAGAAAAAAAAAATGCAAATTGTGTTGAATACAGCTAATAAAATTTTGCTTCCTGACTCAGAGCCTATTAAAGCTTTAACCTTTTATGCTGCTTTAAATGTATTATTAAACCACTGCAGATTGAGATTACATGTATTAAAGCTAACCAGATGAGCCCATTATAACATACACACCACTGATGGAGTGCTTCTTGTATCAGACATGTCAGACATTCAGTCCTTCCTGACAGCCCATCAGCAAGTGACAGGTGTGTTTACTTACATATTTACAAAGAGCTGGAATGTTCTGTCTTTCACAGAGTGGACCAAGTCAACATCATGCAGCTGAATGCATTTAGGGCTTCACCAAGCAAATGGATGACCACAATAAACTCTTGTATGGCTAGGCAATGAATCAAAAATGAATCAAAACCGACATTAAGAATCTCTAGTCTACATAGTCTTGCCCATGTCAATTATTATTATTATTATTATTATTATTATTATTATTATTATTATTAATGTTATTTTAAATTCTGTTAATACTTTCCCCACTGTGTGTTAATGTACTGTTCTCCACCATGTCCAGTCTGTGATATGGAAGCAACAAGGATGAAAACTCCCAGCTTTATTCCAGCTTTAGCAGTTGAGCATATTTACAGTACAAACCTTATCAGGAACTATGAGGGGAAATATACAAATTAAAATGATTTAATCATTCATTAATCATAATTGAGGTTAAATCTGGATATTGATTTGAGGTCATAGCACTCTCCACTACTGAAATGTTCTTCGTCATCCAGTATGCATAAAATTTCTTCAACTTTTGGCTGTAAAACTATAGTTTTAACTGAGGTTGTTAGACATAGCCTAAGTCTAAGGATAAGAAATTTATTTAAACAGAAATATGATCAGAGAAACTTATAACGCCATCTTTTACTGTAGTTTGTCCCGTTTTATAATTCATAACTGCTCATCTCTCCAACCAATTCTGTCCTGAATATATTTACATTATCACATTGTTTATTACATATTTGAGCCTCAATCATACACAAGAAAGCAAGATATCAACGATGTCAGGAATGATGATTTCGGAGCCGATGCAAACTAACACACCACAACATGCAAAATCTCACATCAACACTCTTGAATAATGACAGCTGAGAAAGTGACTTCCCTTAAGTACACACGCTCAGGGAAATTAAGGCGAGATTTTTAAAAAGTAATGTTTACGTAATGCGGATAAAGGCAAAGACAGTTTCTCAGCAAATTTTCTAAAAACATTGCTTTAAAAAATTACAAAGACCTCTTTCCTTACTTTTTTCTTGCTCTCTTCTTCCTCCTGCATCTTTGCTTGCAATTTCCTCACCATCACCTGCCTCTTCCACTCAGGAATGGCTCTGCCTTGTTCGTCATGAGTGGGCACCAGGGCCTCTATATCCACACCGGTGGACTTGCGGGACTGACCTGAGGCACTGTTGCCGTTCACCATAACAGGTACCTCATCATAGGTAGGTGATGTGCTCAGGTTCTGGGGAAAATTGCCATGCGCCGAAGGAACTCCGGATGTAGATGGGGAAGTGGGAGTAGATGACTGGTTTGTCGATCGGACCGGATCGGACTCAGGAGGTTCAGGTTGAGATTGGGGTTCAGACTGGGGTTCAGACAGGGGTTCGGATTGAGTTGGCGATCCTGGACTTTCTCCCTAAAAAGGTAAATATGAGATGTAACTGAGTTATATTACAACAGTGTTGAAATCATCTTGATGATCCTGAACTGTATGAGTAAAAACTATTTCCAGGATTTATGCATATAAAACTAATAAAACTTTGAAGATACAATTAGGTGTTATTTTTTTCCCATAAACAAACAGAAATAGCAGTGGTATGTAAGTGTAGTTATGTATTTAATGAATTGACTGTTATAGAAGCCCATTTCCAACAAGTAGAAAAGAAAAAAAATGTAGTTTTGCTGTTCTATCTTGGAATCATGAGGAAAGTCAAAAATTTAATTAATTAAAGTAAGAATGATATGATTATGACCAATGTTGATCAGTTATTTAGCTAGTAGCGCTTTCACATCAACAGCAGTGATCCTGACACAATAACACCACAGTAGCATGCAGATAGCTGTTACAACTTCTCTTATCCTATTACATCTTCCCTAGTTCCACCCATATCATGTTTCACTCTCCACGTTTGTCCCTTTTGGCATTCCAAGATCCTTATATGCCCTGTGCCTCATGTTCTTCTTATCTGTTGTTTACCAGTCAATTAATCACACCTGTTCCCTTTTTTCCCTTTGAAAAAAAGTAGTTTGCCTATTTAATCCTTTTGTGTCCTTGTTTGTTCGGGACATATGCACAGCACTGCATTGATGATTTGAATAATATACCATAAATAGTAACGTACTCTACATACTAGACCAGATAAAATGTCGAGTAACAGCCAGCAGGTGTTTCAAGTTCACGACTGATAAAGTGTTTCTGCGTATATGTGTTAGAGTTGTCAAATGGAATAAAAAAGGAACAATTCTAAACAAAAAGTCGTTCTAAGAGTCACTTTACGGCCCTGGTAATGTGCTGAGAAACGAACGAACATGAGCCTCATTAAGCAACGACCATAACAACAAATCCATTCATTTATAGGAGCAATTACGGAAGACATTTCCTATTCAGGACAATTCAGAAATAGTTGTATATCCTTCCAGAGCCTTCATGTCCTCAACTAACTCCATGAGCTTCAAATCACAGAAGTTATTGTAGTTTGTAGTTTATTTTATTATTTTTTTTACGTACACATAAATCTAATAAATATTTTGTGTCATTTCATATTAATGATATTAACTAAAAACAGATCAACACAAATCCATAAATGCATACAAATAAAACCATCTTCGTTTAATGCTGTGGAATGCTTCAAAGCAGTGGTTCTCGGTTCTGCTCCTTAAGAGCCTCCTGCCCGGCGTGTTTTTACATGCGTGTTTTTCTCACCTCATTAATTGCCTAATTAATCATCTAATTAACAGCCTTTTCTCAATTGAAGTGGGTGTGACAGAGCACGGAAACACTTAAGGCTATGTTCACATTACCAGCCTGAAGTGACTCAAATCTTGATTTATTTTTTCTAATGTCACACAGATCTGATTTCTTTTTAGGGCTGTCTGCACAAATCTCATGTATTTCAGATCACATCTGAGTTACTATTTTATGTGATTTTAGCTTGGATATATATCCAGTACATTCCAATACAAATATATATATCCAATACAATATTTTTGCTAAAATCGCATCCGGTCTTTGTCGTCAGGCAAATGTGATGTGTCAGCAAAGACCAATCGATATGCCGTTTCAGAGGACAGATGCTTCCGCATTAATCAGATTAAAGTCACTTATAATTACAAATGTGAGCCGCAATTGAACAAGGTGGCTTGCAATGTGAACGTAGCCTAGAACAGGGTGTCCTCTAGGACACTACTTTAGAGGCAGCATCGATAAATGGCTGACGCAATATAATCCTGAGTGTGATGTGTGTAAATCTTTATCCAGCATGCTGAATACAACACAGCACTGGGGAGGGCACAATGGCCTGCAAGCAGGGAAAATCCTAAACTGCTTGGTGTTCATGATCACTTGAGTATAGTATGGATATACTGTCAACTGTATTTTCATGTGAAAAAAAAAATTCACATAGATTAATTCAATAGATTAATTTCCCTCGAATTTGTCATATCCTAAATACTTTAAAAGTTGGGGTAGGTCTACTGTAAGTTCTTTAAGATGGCACCAGAGATCTGGACAACAGATTGTGTTCTCAGTGAAAGAACCACACTTACATTTGCTGGAGTGCCACTGCTGGAGTAGATGGTCGTGTAGCCTTTACTATGAGGCGTGGGCTTCAGGCTTTTCCCAGCTTTAATTTCAGCCATAAGCTCGGAGTTATCACCAGTAGGAGACATCATGTTGAAGGATTTAGTGCCTAAGGCAAACACAGGAAACGTGGGTCAAATGAGAATGAGAGAAAGAGAGATGGAGAAAGAAGTGTCAGTGAGAGGAAACTGTATGAGACCTACATTACCTAAAATGAAATACAACACAAAGTAATGGCTTTTAAATAATGATTACAAACAGTTTATAAAGCTAATCTAATTTTTGAATAAAGAAAAAGGATTATTCTGACAAAGCTGTGGGTGAAAGTGTCTCGGATATTGCAAAAGGCATGTAACCAAAAAAGAAGTTCAATTACAAAAAATTGTAACAATTGGTTATTCCTATGGGTTAGGGAGAAATTGTTTGTATTAAAGTTTTTTAATCATATGACATTGCATCATGCATACTATGTGAAAGAATACGTTATTAAAAATATATTTTGCTTTTGGAAAAAAGGCATTAATTATAAATTAACTGTTTCGAAGCAAACAATACTCTTATAATCAATGGATCTGGGAGCAAGATGCAAGATTAAGGCATAATCTGCTTACGAAAAGTTTAAATCACATAATTCATTTAATCGCTTCATTAATTTTGTTCCATTTCTAAAAACAAAGGACTCTTGTCTGTAACATTTTTTTAAATGTCTGTACAGAACCACAATGAGCAATTGTATTCTGATCATTTTGGGGGTGTAATATAAAAGCTCAGCATTTAATGTTTGTAGTGTACAGTATACAATGCAAGAAAATATACAAGTGTACAGTATACATAAGTAACAACAAATGTAATTAACATTATTTCAAAAGGCTCAAGACAATACAAAGAAAATCGAAATATGCATCAAATGCAAGCAAATTACACAAAGGATCGTCTGAATGAAACTACACCCTGTCATATAACCACACACTGTAATCAAACGCTTAAGTGTTCTGCCTCCACAGTTTCATGCACTGTCAAACCAAAAGCAAGCATTTACAATCCTGACACTCTGAAACTTTAAACAAATCTCTACATCACCTGCTGAGTTTGGTTCAGCCGTCCTCAGGAACACTAACGTTCGTACATCCCTAATGCTGTAAACTCTTCTACTTCCAAGTCCGTCACAGTTTTTCCACATAGAATGATTGGAACCAAAAAAAAAAAAAAAAAAAAAAAACACGGCCTCAGCCTGGTCACAGCTCTAAACTCTAAAGAGATCAACGCTAATCAGCTTGGACAGCAGCTCGGTGCCAAATTGGAAGTGGATTTCAAGTCGCTCACCCCAGACTCTCCTTTCAATATTCTCATTTACTCTCCTGCCCTCTCACATGCAATCCTTCCTCTCTCTCTCTAATCCTCTCATCACCTTTTTATTGCACTTTCCCTTGTTCACCTCGTGCATTATAAATGCACTCCAAGATGAGGAGAAGTAGTAACCCTCAAGCTACATATTAAAATGTGCCAGACAGAAAACAGAAACTATGCCCACAAGCCAGAAGAAACATGCAATATATATTTACATCAATCATAAGCATGCCAGACATGATGCACAATACCATGAGCTTTAGTGTCCTGATACATCTTCAGCTTCAAGCACATATCAGTGTGATCCCAAGTCATTTACAAATGGAACCGTTTTGTCACCGTACAGGATTCTCACGACAGGACACGTGTGTGTGTGTGTGTGTGTGTGTGTGTGTGTGTGTGTGTGTGTGTGTGTGTGTGTGTGTGTCATGGAGGAGAACAAACTCATACAGGAAAGAGCATAGTGGTGAAGACAGGGTTCAGTCACCAAGCCTGTGGGCTACAGTATCATAAGCCACCTGGATGTTTACAGACCTTTGTTCACTTTTCGCTGTGACTCTTCAAAAATAAATCTTAAATTAATACACAAATAAAAAACATAAAAAAATATAATTTACAAATTACGTTTGTTACACTTGTATTATACTTATTGATTGCTTTTTTCCTAACTTGTTTTTACTCTCTTTTATTTTCTATTTAATCCGTTGCTTTAATTTGTGTAATTTTTTTAATCTACTTTCTTTCATTTTGCCCATCTCATAATTCCTGTGTTTCTCTAATTATATCCAAATGCTAATAAAACCAATTTCCAATGGTATGCAGTCTATGTATAAATCAATTTTATTGTCATTCTTACTATGCCCTTACCACACATTTTCAAGTTTTTATCACACGTTACAGTACATTTAACATCTTACTGAGTATGCTTATTACTCCAACCTTTTTATACTGGATAGGTTTAAATATAATACACAAAAGATAGTTTAATATATACTGACAAAAAACTCCTACACTGTAAAAAAAAAAACGGTAAATTTTACAGTAAAAAACTGGCAGCTGTGGTTACCAGAATTTTACTGTAAAAAATACGGTAGCACCGTTATTGCACTGTAAAAAAACAAACCGTAAATTTTACGATAAAAAAACGGCAGCTGTGGTTGCCAGAAGTTTACTGTAAAAAATATGGTAGCAATGTTTTTTTGGTTCTACAGGATCGCACTCATTATGCTGCATATTTTACGGATTTTAATTGTTCTTTTTTTCGAGCCTGACCGGGAATCAAACCCAGACCCAACAACGACAACAGTTGCCTAGCAAGCATGGTAGTGTAGTGGTTAGCACTGTTACCTTACACCTCCAGGGTCTGGGTTTGATTACCAGTCAGTCTCAAAAAAAAAGAACAATTAAAATCCGTAAAATATGCAGCATAATGAGTGTGATCCCGTAGTTGCTACTGTATTTTTTTACAGTAAACTTCTGGCAACCACAGCTGTCGTTTTTTTATCGTAAAATTGACACTTTGTTTTTTTACACTGCAATAACGGTGCTACCGTATTTTTTACGGTAAAATTCTGGTAACCACAGCTTTTTTTACTGTAAAAT
Organism: Clarias macrocephalus; assembly: GCA_011419295.1. Classification (NCBI taxonomy): domain Eukaryota; kingdom Metazoa; phylum Chordata; class Actinopteri; order Siluriformes; family Clariidae; genus Clarias; species Clarias macrocephalus. Next base: position 29,806 of record JAAGKR010005133.1, on the reverse strand, counting down.
TTACAGATTTACGCACCGTTTTTTTTTTTTTTTACAGTGTATGGTTTAAAAGATCCATCTTAAATATTAATTCATTCATTCATTTTCTATACCACTTGTCTTTGGGCACAAGTACACACACACACACACACACACACACACACACACACACACACACACACACACACACACACAATATGGGCAATTTGGAAATGCCAATTAGCCTAATATGCATGTCTTTGGACAGTGGGAGAAAACCAGAGACCACGGGGAGAACATGCAAACTCCACGCACACAGACCCCGAGGCGGGAATCGAACTGTGCTGCCTTTCAGCTTGAATAATTAAAATGATATTCTAAAAAAACAATATAATGTTTGCTTTTTTAGAATAGAACTCTTATGTATACCACAGCACAGATAAAACATTCTCATTCTTTCAGTTCTGATTGGTCAGAAGATGATGCTTGATTTTCTAGGACAGCAGCTAAACCGACTTCCAGCTGCAAGGTTTATATGAATGTATTCATTCTGAGATATTATTGTTTCTGTAGTAACAACATACCTGCATGTTTATTATAGACGCTCCACATAAACAGGTTATAAATGAGTCTCCAGTGTCAGTGCTTTGAAGTAATCAGAGGTAAAGCTGTAGTTTTATAGCTGCTATATGATAAGAACTGCAATGATGTCATTCTTTAACTAATTGTTAAAAGCCTGCTGTGGTATAAGAGGAATAAAACACTTCAGGAATGCTGTTACAGAAAAAGATCAATTCCCGTCTTTGATTATTTTGCTATAACAGCATGCGGCATCATGTTTTGTTCCTTACATACAAACGGAAACTGGCGACAAAAGAACATCGGCATGATGCTGGATTACATTCAAATAAGTTTAACAAGAGACCAGGAAGCAGGCAGGACACATATATACACCCACAAACACACACGCAGGAGAGAGAGAGAGAGAGAGAGAGAGAGAGATCTGTGGTGCGGAGGGGGAGTGAATACTTACTCTTCCTCTGCCGGAGTGATTCTGGGGCAGGAGTGACAGAGGCGGAGGAGAGATTCCCTCCTTTAGAGCGAGCGCATAGAGAGAACAAGATTTTGGCCAAAAGTGGCACCAGTAGGAAATAAAACAAGGTCAGATCCAAGTGAAAGAAGTATGACAGGACAAGATGGAAAGACAGCAGGCAGGTGACAAATGATAAAGTCATGATGGGGTAATGAGAAATAAAGGAAGGCGAGTAAATAAACACAAAAAGGACAAAAACAAAATTAGTAAATAAAAAAAAAAAAAAAAAAAAAGAACTGCTTTTTTGGCAAATGTGGCACAGTAGCATTTTAAACCTTTCTATCAGAGAAAGTGCATTTATCAGTGCATCACTATACTGAATGTACTACACAATTGCTTATATAAGTCCTTGGATTCACGTGTAACGAGTCAGTCTGTTTGTCATAGTGCTCTTTTGACCGCAGTCACCCATGAGGCATTAGCCTTCCTTTGTTGGCTGCCCAAGTATACATCCTGTTCAGGTTCTCATTCAAATTTGTCGAAGGCACAGAGGCTCTGACAAGCAAATAAACCGACTAACACAAAAAGCAATACAATGCAGTGCATTTTGTTGACATAATCCTGAACTGAATGGCTCGAGATCGATGTACCTTGGAAGGGGAGCAATTACGCAAATGGGATAACACTAAACCCGATTTGGAGGTAACGATAGCCCCCGCGCATTAATTCGTAAACGGATATGCGGGAAGCGCAACCAGGCTGCTCTCATGGTAACAGGGAGAATCTTTAAAATATTTACACCGTCTCCTGATTGGGTTTTACATCGAATATGTTACAGACTATAACCTAGAGGGGTCACTACTGGATCTTTTTATATAACTGAAAGAACTGCTGCTTTTGTTTTCTGACATGAACATGAACTCCATATGTTTTGCTTTACACATTTTTCCATATCAGATTAAACAGATTTGTTATATATTACTCACATGTGCGTGATGCTCAGATGTGTGCAAAATGTGTCATATTTTCCCTAAAATCATTGGTATTTACCTTACTTTTTGCATACTGAATAATATATTATTTGTGAAGTGAAGTAAATGTATATATTGAACATTGAAACTGGACTCGATTCTAAATCGAGGGCTCTATTCCATAAAAAGGTAAATGGTTATTAAATTATGTGGATTAAGATTCTAATCATTTTTTAATTAATTATAATCTGGTTAAGTGGTTAGTTCTACCTTGAGAATTTCATTGCAAACTTTTGCCGCAAACTTTCCAAAACTTACCCAGATTTCTGAATGCTCTCATTCGTTTGTTGTGAAACCATTTCATGTTTCTTTATACAGTATCTTTATGTCCTAACCATAAATGTATAAATTCTATCAATGTAGTAAATGAATAAGTCTAAAATTAACTGATAGTATTATTGGAATAATAATAATAATAATAAAATAAAAAAAAAACAGAAACTTCATCTATAACATGATAACAATAATGTGTTTGTTTGAACAATGAAGCTTAATTTATAATTCATAAAACTATCTAATGATTTCTATGCAGTAGAGTTAACATCACTTTTTTAAAAATAATATTAAAAGTAAAAGCAGCAAGAAAAATGTGGTTAAATGATCAATTGGGTCTACACAATAGTTTAAAGCCCAATAAATAGCAAAGACAGTCTTGGCATTAAAATGAAATACCTTTTGTTCATTTCATGAATGGGACACATTGTATTATACTTCAACATTCAAATATCGATCTCAAAAAAGACCCAGTGAAGTAACCGAGTACACACACATACTACTATTGTGTGTAACATGTGCCAAGTTTCATTTTCTCACGCTTCAACAGATTACAACGTATTAGAGCATGAGAAACAGGGTTATAAACCTATAAGCTATAAAGGGGTCCACAAGGTAATTTATCACCTCTTATTACACCACAAAGCACATTCTTCTCTATAATGAGGTCTTTTCCCATGGCAGACATTTCATTGACTTTGTTAAACAATTGTACATTTTCCATTTGAATTATTACCACTAGATTACATGGTAATAGTTCTAACGCCGACCATAAAAAATAATACTGTAATGTAATTGTGGACAATCAATCAAGACTATTTGACCATTTAGATTTGAGTTGAACAATATACATTACTGCTAAGAGAAATTGCAAAGAAGCGCAGCATCAATCATGACAGGGTGCCCCTGGAGCAAACAGGGTTAAGGGCCGTGCAGGGCCAAGGGCCCAACGTTGGCAGCTTGGTGGAGCTGCGGCTTAAACTGACAACCTTCTTATCAGTGACCCAAAGCCTTAACCTGCTGAACTACCGCTGTCTGCTCCAGGGGAGCCATATCATGGCTGACCCTGTGTAAAATAAAGGTTTAACTTAACTTATGGAAATGATTAATATCTGATTCCTCAGAAGGTGTTGATTTAACTGTCTATAACAGCACTTACGATTAGGCTGTATTTCCCATCACAGAATTATATTGTATGGTGGCCTCTTACCATAATCTAGCACTTAATAACATTAAAAGAGTGTGGCTGTTTAACAAAAGGAGTTTCTGCCAGTGGAAAAGACCTTTGGATAGAGAAGATTGTGCTTTCTGGCTTCTCAGTACAATGATACGCTGCATTATTGTATCTAATAAAATTTAAAAAAGAATAAATGAATGTACATTCCATTACGGTTATTTTCATTAAGATTATATTAGCCATTTTTCATTTTAAACGCAAAGACCTGCTTGATGTTTATATAAAGCTTTGACCCCATCTACACATCCAGGCTTCCCCTCAGACCTGACCACATGATCAGCTCTGTGTGTCCAACAAAAACACACAAACAGCCAGAGAAGAAATAAAAGAAAAAGACAGAAGAACTACTTAAATGAGGATGGTCTGATATGGAGATGCAGTCAATAACCAAAGCAACTGCATATTTATAAAAGAGTAGGAGTGACTACAGAAAAGAGATGGATAAAAGGTGATGAGTCAGAGAGTACTCACTGCTGGAGGAGGAGGACATGCGGCGCTGGTTGGGGGTCACTGCAGCGTTGGTGTTGGTGCTCTGGGGAGGTGGTGGGATCCCGGGAGGAAGAGGGGGTGCTGGAGGTGGTGCCTGGGCCGGAGGCAGAGGAGGCGCAGGAGGTGGCATGGGAGGCACCTCGCTCTCTCCTGAGCCATTCTCCACTACAGGGGAGGCATCAGCCTGCTCCTCCAACAGGACTGAACCCTGCAGGGAGTAAGCAGACACCATCATTTTACTGGCAAATCATGTCAAACTAAACCAAGAGTCAAGCGTCATCAGTAGTTTGCACCACATTGTAGATTTAACACTGCTGATGATGTATGGAGGCTGGAAGTGGAAAGTACCTCCAATTATAGATATTGTATAAATAGCTCAGTGTAAAGGTACATTCTGAGTATAATCCACATTAACTGATCAAAATAAAACAGACAAGGACAGTAACTTTTTTTATTAGGCTGCCGATAAGGAACTGCTCTTCACTTCAGTATTGGTGTGTTATCATATACGAACAGAGCACAATAATACAACAGTTTCAGTTTAAGATGTGCCAGTAAACAAATAAATTTAAAGGGAGGAATAAACCTTTCCATCACTCGCAAGTGACTGAAGACTCAAAGGGTTTGAATTATACAAATATGGCGGTGCTTAACGATCCTGGCTTTCACTTAATGTTTGCCACGTTACATTTTTTTTAAAATGTCTACTGCATTTCATTAATTCTTAAGGTTTTTTTATTGGTATTCTGTAAATTAGAAAATGAAATACTAAAATAGCTTTTAAATAAATCCTATTAATTAATTTTTTTTTCATAATAAATATTACAAATGATTAGGAATTGTTACCTTGTTATTAAATGGTTATTATCCTTTAAAACAACATATGATAATCGCATAGTCAAACACACTCTGTAAAATTTGGTAATTAATCAATCGGATCATTCATTAATTGATCAGATGTACATAACTACAGTCATTTTTATCTCGTTTTTACAGTCTTTCCTCCAACATTTCCTCACACACACATATTCAAGCTCCCTCATCACACTTGAAAAGCTAAGTGAAGATGATCAGTGACTCGGAGGAATGAACAGACATCTGTTGTGACTTAAGCTCTACAATCCTGCACACTCCTGCTCTCCGGGGACTATTATTTACCCTGTCAGCACCCCCAGCTGTCACAGTGCTATTAAAGGAGCCCCCCTTTCTTTCCCCACCGTGGCACGTGCCCACCACCCCCAGCATGTGGCGCGTGCCAGACACGTGCGTGTTATTCCCTCCCCTTCGATAAATTGACCCACGCGCCTTAACCCTCTTCCACCATATGGTCCACTTCATGTCACGATGAATGGAGCAGCTAATGGGTTTTTACTCAGGGGATATGTCAAATGCCATCTGGTTCCACAGGAGACGGTGGATTCCTACTGGGAATATAATTAGCTCAACAGAGATTACAGCCAATAGTGAGATGTGTGTGTGTGCACGGTATATACAGTACTATATATATATTACCTAATTTATTCCAATCCCTACCTACAGTAATATCTGTCTCTTTCCTATTATATGTGAATAGAAGCAGATTTTTACATGCAGGCCGCACTATCCACCAATTTCAATTTGAATTCTGATTTGAAAAGTGATCTAGTAGGCCTGGATTGAACAAGTGACGCCAGAGTACTGCAGTCTGCCCAGCCAGATCCAGCGGGTTTCTTCATAATAAATCTAGATTATTGTATAGTAACGAAACTGCATAATATCAGTTATTCTTGTTAACTTGATTGTCATTATTTTAAAAAACTGAGAAGTTTTTTTTTTTTTACTTCTTACAGCTAGCCATTTGAGTGCATCCAAATTAGATTATGTTTTATTTCTACTAATGTAAATATCTGTTCACAGCAAAAATTCCCAGTGTTGAATTAACACCCAGACTGTTGACTTAACACCCTACAGTGTTTATATAGGTCCAGTTTGACTCAAATGAACTTTGAAAGTGTAAATTCAACAAGGGATTTTTTTTTCTATGAAATGTTTAGTTGCGTTTAATTTCATTTCATTAGTTTATGCAAAAAGTACTTATAAAAGTACTTATATATACAACATTTTAAACCAAATCAAACAAATGTAGGTCCCTTATCAGAAGTTCTTATATGAAACTAAAAGTATATATAGATACGTACATAAGACAATAGAGAGTTGTCTGGATTCTGTATTATAGTTCTCACTCTCTTTTGCAACCATTGAAGAAACCATTATTCTAGTGAAGAATCCAGTTATTAGCGTTTACATTCATTAAACCGGAATTTTTCATAACATATTTTCAGACCAAAAGCATTAAAATGTGTTTTATATCCCCCTGGTTGGTGTTGATACTAAATGTGCACAATGGCCAGAGGACTTGTATTCTGTTTTGGAAATGGGGCGTAGCTCTGGTTTGATGACTGATATATATGTAAAAAAAAAAAAAAAAAAGAGGCCCTAAATGTCAGGGTTGTGTAACACGATGAAAGAGGCTGAGCAAACAGCTCACAGTGTTTATCGAGCAGTGCAACTGATATGTGGATTAAAAGCCAGGTTCTGCCAGTGCCTGGCCACACCTTGCACGGATTTGCGCTCTGATGTAGCAGGTGAGGGAGTGGAGCGGCTAGCTAGATCCACACACGTACACAGGAGGACATAAAAAGGCATGTCGGTGCTGCTTTCCTCTGCACTTTTTGTGTGCCAAAATTGCACCCAAACGATATGTAGAAAGATGAACAGTTTCTGATGTACCTCCTCGTTTGGTGACATGGCTGTCCCTGGTTGCCCGTCCGTGATGTCGTTGCCCAGGGACTTGTAATAGTCTCCAGTGCTGGGCTGCTTACTGAAGCTTCTTGACTTCCTGTTGGAGTCCACCCGCCGCAGTCTGTCTGGGTTTTCCACTCCTGATAACTGATCCCAAAAAAAACACACACACAAATAGCACACAATGAGTACGTGAGTAAGGACAAATCAAATGAACCTATGAGATCTTAAACATGAAACCTTTTATTATTGCTCCACTTTGATATCTGTTGAAAAATACAGAGTTCCTACTGATCTCATATCAGCATTATAATGATTAGAAACTACACTATTATAAGATTTACCTAATAACAAATTATTCACAAATGATTTTTTCCACTGAACTGTCAGAAATTCCATGGCAGTGTCATTTTTCAAAGAAAGGAATAGATACGTGATGAATAATTTACTGAGCTCCTTATATTGCCTTTATTCATTTTTGCGCACATGTTTAATAACCAAAATGTAACACCATGATGTTATTGAAACGGATAAAACAGACACTCAGAACAGCTGACAACAAATTGAAGCAAAGACTGCAATGGTACTCGCCTCTCATTTCTTTGTGGCCTGATAAATTTTCCTACTCCTCATGAGATATTCTCTGTGGCCAAACGCGCAAATCATGGCTAAGGTCGTGGTAGTCTCGTGGTTTGCGTTCCTGAGCAACACCTTCCTCCGGATCGCTCTTCTGTCTATTCACTCCACAGATCCTCTATCATTCCTTATTATGCTGCATCTTTGAGGTGGGTTAATGTGTGTATCTTCATATTTAGGAGACGTTTATAGAAAAGATACAAAGCATAACTTTGGGGTCATGGATTTATTTGCATTGGTCCCATCTCTTTTATATGAAATCTAACAAAATCCATCAACACTGTCATGTGTGTTTGAATTCAGTCTCTTGTAATCAGTCTAAGGTGGATGCACTTTGGATGAATCTTGTGTGCCATTTTATGAAATCGATTCTTGTGTGGATTTTCTGTCTCTTTGACTTATAGTCACTCTAGAAAAATTATTGTTGACCTATTTCCATAATATATAAAGATGCAGTGTTTGTTCTAGTATGGACAATGTGTTTTCGCAAATATCCACTCGATGTCCACTTTATTAGCTACACATTCACACATTCGTGCATACATTCTTGCAGCTACCCAATTTGTCAATCATAAAGCAGCAGCACAATGCCTAAAATAATGCCCATTATTTTCAGGTAATGTTCAGGTTCAGTGTGGCACGCTTGTTGGTGCCAGATGTGCTGGTTAAAGTGCAGTCATAAACTGCTGATTTCCCGGATATTTTCATATTCAACAATCTCTGGACTTTAAACTGAATGGTGAAAAAAAAAAAAAAACTGTGTATCCTTGACCATGCTTTGGTTATAAATGCCGTGTTAATAAGAAATGTCAGAATAAAATGGACAGATTGATTTGAGCAGCCAGAAAGGATATCATAACCTCGTATAAACACTCTTTACAACCAGGGTGAGCAGAAAGGCATCTCAGCATGAACAAAATATTAAACCTTGCGATGGATAAGCTATAACGGCAGAAGACTACATCAGGTTTCACTCTTGTCAGACAAGAATAGGAATCGTAGTTCGGGTAATAGAGGCTATGACGGGCAGAGACTCACCTAAACTAAGATGCTTTTCTGCTTACCACAGTTGTAAAGAGTGATTATTTAAGCTTCTATAGCTGTCCTGTCACCTTAGACCTGTCTGGTCATTCTGTTCTCTTTCATCAGACCGTATCCTTCTGTGTAAACTCTCCCAGGAGATTACCCAAACCAGCCCTTTTGGCACAAACAACTCTGCCAAAGGGACAGTCATGAAGATCAAATTGTTCCCATTCTGATGCTTGATGTGAACAGTAACTCAGTCTTAACCTGCTCTTAACCAGCATTGTGCTGCTGCCACATGATTGGCTGATTGATGATGGTATAAATGAGCAGGTGTACTGGTGTTCCTTTTGAAATAACAAATACAAAAAAGCGAAGCAAGGTTCTACTTTAAAGCTACTTTAAAAGTCTTTCTAAGGACATTCTCGTAAACTAAGCCATTGACAGCGTCGAGGGTATCTGTAATGGATACAGTACTAAATACTAAAGAAATGGGATGACACAAAAGGTTATACTCTATGAGCTCACTATGAATTTGCTTGCTCCTTAGAAAAAAAAAAGTCAAACTAATCCTGATTACAAGAGCCCCGCTCTGTGAAATTTAATCATGCGACATTGTGCTTAAGTGTTCCAGGACTGAATGAATAGGCCTACAGACTGCTTTCTCATTCCCATTGATACATAATCCTAGAGAGGAAATAGATTATCAAATTCAATATGCATATGGACAAAAATAGCTTCTGCCACACTGAGGTGGAAATGTTGATGCAAAGAAGTATACAAGCAAACAATAGCATGGTGTGTCATATCACATACTTATCAGAGAGAACTTGATACTTGAAAAAGTGGCACCGGTCTGTAGGGGAACATGCCAAACAATGTGCTTTGCACAATCCTCCACTCCTTTCTTTCATGTTTCGCATTATTCCAAAACTCCCAATCAAACCAATTAATTCAACTTTTTTAATTGTACTTAATTTCATTTATATCTCACTCGTATAAGATAACAGACTATATTCTATCCTTGGCAGATATTGAAATATGTACAAAAACATAGGCACATGGTTTCTTTACTACAGTTTCTACCTAAATACAGGCGGCCATCTTCTAGAAATTTCCATGTCTTCCACCAAAAAAAAAAAAAGAAAGAAAAAATGCAACGCTGCTTTTCCTGGTCTCAATGGATTTTCCTAATGCAAAAAACTTTGATTTGCATGTCAATCCCACCTTTCAAGGGTTATACCTTGTACGGTTTCAAAAAATACTTCAACTGTCTGCTCTTAAAGATGTACAGTTTGTTTTTATGCTATAATACTGTCATGACAACGGCATCCCCCAGGAAACGTGTTAAAAAATAAGAGAAAACAACAACAAAAATAACAAGACAAAAAGTGACAGCATAAAGAAGTGAAACAGGTGACAGACGAATAGCCTGAAAGCTCAAGCCTAAATAATTAAAACGCATATGAAGCAGTGATGCCGCACATGCTTTCATGACAAACTTGATAAAAAAAAAAAAAAGATAATGAAATTTCAAGTATGACGTCAAGGTCAAAATATATATACGTATATATACGTATATATATAATTAACGTGTCCATGCTACAATGTAATTTGATAGCTAGGCCAATAGAGCTCCGTTTAACATTCATACCCTCCCCCATTAACAAATCCTGACCCCGACAGCCATACCTATTTGCATTGTTGATTTAAGCCCCTTCCTCCCAGCCTCAGGTGTAACACAAGATGGCTCAGTGCAGGTGGTGTGATAGTCATGCCTCAGGAAAATTGCTGAAACCCTATGCTGACCTTTACTCCACCCAGATGTCCCTTTCTAAATCCATCCCCATTCAGAGCCCGTTGAATTCTACATTATGTATCCTCTGTTCAAATTTGGCACTTCACCCCTGCGCAAATAGGACATCGTTATGTCTGATTCACAGCGTGTTCAGGGTACCAATAAGCTCTAAACAACATTCACAGAAGGTACAAAGCAGTATGCATGTTTTTATAACGAGGACATTTACTCCTAAAATCCTTTTTACGCTCACCAAGAACATTTACACAGTAACTCGTAGAACATTAAAGTTTCAAGTATCAAGAAGAATCGCACGCTTTAAAGTCTAGTCTAAAAATGACAAAACAAGCATATAATGCGTCTTACGCTGTGTCTCTGTCTGTCTGTGTAGTCCAGCCAATTTCAGAGAAGCCAAGAAGCCCAGAGTTGTTGGTTGCACAGGTGACACCGGACTCCCATTCCACCGTGCGTGTGACACTCTACCTGCGACTAGCTTTACTTTCACCGCCCTCAAAGACATGCGGGCCAATCCTATCCGAGCACAGTGATGTAACTGCCCAGGTGCTGACTAATCACAATTCAGAGTGGCTAGGGCTTTTTATGCAAACCACAGTGACAAACCAGCAGGGCATGGCTACCTGGTATTGAATCTCCAGCCGGAGTGCTTTATGTGCACGAACGGGCATCTGATTAAATTAAACACAGAGCTCCTTCTTTGCAAAAGTATAACAGTTTGATTCTTTTCATTTTAAGAGGCCTGCCCAATAATGCTCTCAAGTACTCAGAAAACGAAACAGTAATATGCTTATCTCTAAAATCAGCTTGGAAAAATATATGCAATATGCAATACTAAGACTGGAAACAAAAAAGGATTCCTCTATTAGACCTACGGTGACATGCTATTCAAATGAATAAACTAACATCAAACAAATGAAACTCCATTAGGCCAAACAAGAGCCTGTGTCTCAGGAAGTGGTTCCCATGAGCACCTGTGGTGCTGCAGTAGCCTCAGGGGATTGATTTTCATGGACAATGCTTATTGTTGCTATGCTGCTTTCTCCCCCTTAATACTGCAAACAAAAATCATCTACATTCAAGTGTATATATGCGAATATGTGTACATAATGAAAGTGTGTGCACAATTAAGTGAAAGACAAACAACATCTGTTAACCCTATTAGCTACGGTGCTTTGTCTGAGGAAAGGTGCACCATGCTATCGAAATACTTTCGTATTAGGCACAAGTGAGAAAAATTAGCGTCCGGCTGGATATTTTCATGAATGTTTTCTGATTACTCTTACTGGGAAAACACAGTGCTGCTGAAATGCATCGGTCAATTAGCCAACTGGCTTGTTTAGTATAGGAAAATGCATCTATTCAAATGGATTCTTTTGTTTTTTGCCATTTTTAAACGTAGAGAGCTCAATGCATGGTGCAATCGTGTTTTTTAAAAAATATATATTAGACACTGTAATATAAAGTGAATAGTTGACATCAGGAACTTTAAAACTCCAGTACTGAGGACACAGTTTAACACCCGAAACAACTGATCCATCTTATTATTAAAACCATAATCATCTGAAACAGATGCAAAGATTTCAGATGCGTATGTATATATAAATTATTTTTTAAATATGTGTTTACACTAAGTATTTGTGCCATTTCATTAAATATATATATGGGCAAATTCCTATATTTAAAGTTTAAAGGGAGCTAGGGAACTGTTTTCTAGTAATCGGTTTTACGTTCAGTGGAGAAGAAGGGTTATGTGTCTGTTTGGGTGTTATGTGAATGACACGTGGGTTACTCTAATTAACCAACCCTCTCATTTTGATTCAATCATATTGATTAGTTTTCTTTGTTAAGAGTATCTGACAATAAGAAGATAAAGGCCTCACAAAGGGAGTTTATGGCGGTTTTTCGCTACTACAAGGGGCATTCAAGTCAATTATTTTGCAGAATAACAGAACAAAAAACTTACTTTATTTCTCTATATAATTTCATGCTACACTAACGGCTGTATCCCAGAGTTTTACTAGTGTTTGGATAACATCAAGGTAGACAGTTTTCTCAGTACACTATAGCCATGATCGGACTGCCTGCTTCACCTCTGAAACGCTGGCCTCTCAGAAACTCCTTTAATGACGCAAAAATGTGAAACTGGCTTGGACCGAGGTCAGGACTGTAAGGGGATGTGGCAATAACTCCCAGCCAAAGTCCTGTAATGTGCAGGTGGTATTCGTGAACGATTGTGTGTACAGTTCCCACAGACAGACACAAGTTGATTTGCAAGGATCAGGCATTTCAGGAACGACTGCACTGAGCTCTGAGCTTCTTTAAAATGTGTGCACCATTCAAATGTTTTAAAGTGGCTAAGAGTCTCATCACTGTACTGTGCTTGAAGTCTTCTGTAAATAGCAATTGCTTCATTCATGACTTGAACGGCCACGATATAACATGAACTAACTTATACTACATTAAACTGACTTATACATTAATACTGACTACCTTCATACTTACACTGCTTTCTAAACATATTCTTTCCCTCAGTGGAACCAATGACTCATTTGTGTAGGATAGTTAATTACTTGTCAAGTCCATCATTCAGTGCATCATTAAACCAGTGAAATTGTGGCTTGGATAATGGGCCTCCTTCATTAGGAAAAGAACACAAAAGCTGAAAAAACCTGCACAAAAGCTGCATTACGTTTGCGTGTCCCTCATTTGATTAGTGGGAAATGGGCCATGGGTTTTGACGAGGCCAAAGGTTCACTTCCCCAACAGTGCAACACTTTCTCATGGTCTCTATGCAACACAATACACCACGTCATACTTTTTGGTGTGAAGTGGTTATTTTAATGAATTGTCCTATAATTACATGTTTAAACTTGAGGTCAAAGGTGTGTCCTACAGCTGGGATACATTTGATGGGAATTCGGATTGCTTAATGACTAAGCTGACTATTGGAGGAAATTATGTTCATCATCATTTATATAATGAATCTACGGTCTGGTGCAAAAATTATGCTAGCGTGCTGAAGGGGAAAATAACTACACGATGGCGTCAGATAGAGGGAATGACTGAATGACTATTGAATGATTTTTTTTTTCATTAGTCAATAATTTTATTTATTTATTAGATCCAGATCATTATTGACTCCAAGCTAAGGGTAGAGTCCAAACTATTGATTTTAAACACTCACCCCATTATGGTTTAGCACTTAATGCACACTTGCACATCAATGATACCCACCTGCTTCTCAGCACAATGCTGTCCTCTAGTTACAGCGCATGCTCATGCTTCATATGATGCCCTGCGAGGCCCTTGAATAGTATATAATTAAGCTGTGTGTAATGGACTGACAAGCTGCTTTAAATTTAGCAGGGTTTCAGTAACACAAGGAACCAATCCTTGGGGGTTCAAATGAGCTGCATTTGATAAAACAACACATCATTCAAGCCGTTGAGATAGACGGATTACTCTGTGCCATAATATCCTATAGATTCTGCTATTCACTGTCCATTAGGTTAAGTATAACCTCTTATCTTCCTCTCGAAACCTTGTCATTCCATAAAGCATTGTATGTTGGAAAGGTTTACAACCCTAATGAGCTGACATCTGATTAGTATATTTTCCACTTAGGTTACTGAGGCCAGACACTCGAAGGCATTCTTCATTTTCTGTAATGGTTCACTCACTACAGAGCAACCGCATTAAGCTCCCGTGGTCTTTTGAGAAAGGAACGGGGTTTTGTTTCATAGTGCTCGGCTCTGCGGGATAATAGATCAATTCATAATGATGCTTAGAAGGTCCACCAAACAAATGAACGTTAATGTGTATGAATTTAAGAACCTTAGATACTGTTTAAGCAATGAAAAAAAAATATTTACAAGGGGATTATAATCTTTCATTGTTAACTGCAACAACAGTAACAATATTAACACATAACAGTCTATGTGTATTTTTCTATGGAATATTATATTAATTACATTAATAAATAAGCATTATAATAAATAGCCTCTCAAGGAACAATCATTTTAATTTAACATCAGATTGATCGCAAAGTTTGTTTTGTTTTTTTGAAAAAAGTTTTTTTTTTTTTAATCTTAAAGTTTTTTTTAAGTCCTGTAATAAAGCGAATACTATAATTCCTTATGCAAATTAAAAAATACACGCGTTCTTATTGTGACTCATTAGTTTTAGCACATTTACCGAATATTATGCTTTAAAATGAAAAACTTTTGCAATGCTCCTTGACTATTATTTTAAAATTAGATAAAGGACGTCACATACCTCTTTGTTCACTGGGTTATTGTCCACGTGACGCAATTTGCTCTTCACCTTCAGAAATTCAGCAGACTCCTCCTCGGGCAGATTTGGTGCAGGGTAAGTAGGTGGAGGTGGAGGTCGTGGTCGAGAAGGGGAGTTATTCGGAACGCTAAGGGGAGGAGGTGGAGGTGGTGGAGGAAAAGTTGGGGGAGGAGGCGGAGGAGGAGGAAGCGGTGGAGGAGGGGTAGCAGGTTGCGATGGGCCCCTCTTGTTCTGGTCCCCAACATTGAGGTCAGGGTTCAGCATGTCCATATAGGTCTGCATGTCAGTGATGGCTGATTCAGGGCCCCCTTTGACAAAACAAACATTTCGCATTCATTCGATGTAGGAAAGTCGACCTTTAAACTGTTTATCCACTGTCCATTTATGTAAAATAACTAAGCAGGTTCATATTTAATTACAAGTAAAAGTACAATCTGATCTGAAAAGTAAAACTGATCCTGTATTAACTTCCATCCTCGTGCACTGAAACTGAAGCCGGAAAAAAACAAGTGCACGGCATGTGGCCGTGTAGGTGTATACAGAACACTGAATGCCTCGCCCTCAAAGAAACAGATGCAAATCTTTGTCTTTCCACTGGAGGGCACCACTGGTTTGCCTCTAAACACGTGGCCGGCCTCAAAGAACCATGGGAATATTTGTATGCACTGTCTTCAAGCTCTGTTGTACCCAGCATTGTTAAGAAAACACCACACACACATATGCTGCATTAAGCAACAAAGGATGAGAGGCCTGTAGTTTATGGGTTACTGAGAAGAATATGGTTTTGTTAAAAACACAAAGGAATGCAGGAAAACAAAGGCCAAATCCCGGGCTTATTAAAGTCTTTCGAAGATTAGAAAACTCATAATTGTTCATAATTTACAATTTATTAAGCCGTACAGGGCAAAAGACCTTTGTGTGTATTAAATGTCTCATTTGGACCTAATTCGTATGAACATCATATAATTATTTTTATTGAACAATCCTCATATACAAACATAAAAAAAAAATCTCAGAATTCGTATAAACAGCAAGAATCTATTGCTTGCAAAGGTAGCATTACATGTTGGCATTTTTGACACCTGAGATATGCAGTGTGTGTGTGTGGAAGTGAAACAGTGGGAAACAGTATCATAGAATGGATAAGAGCAGCACAGCATGTGTGCAAGCGTATAATAGAGTGGGGATGATACTATGCGCATGATACAGTGCACTCAAGCTCACTGTAGTGTGTATGGCAGTGAGTGAGAGTACGTGAGGTCTGGGAGTGTATGAGAGTGAGTCAAAAATAATCTGCACTCCGGCTGTACAATTGATCTGAATTAAGGTTTAGAAAAGACAAATACATATACACTTTTCTTATAAAATGTTTTAGCTGCGAGCCACAAACACACCTCCGTCTTCATTTCTTCATCAGTTCAACTGTAAGCGTCAATTTTCCAGCTAATGGTTCACTTTTTAATCTCTAGTCTCATCCAACCTTCCATCCAAACGCTTCTATTTATGCTCTTCAGT
Organism: Clarias macrocephalus; assembly: GCA_011419295.1. Taxonomy (NCBI): domain Eukaryota; kingdom Metazoa; phylum Chordata; class Actinopteri; order Siluriformes; family Clariidae; genus Clarias; species Clarias macrocephalus. The sequence goes on along the minus strand of JAAGKR010005133.1, from coordinate 13,721 downwards.
AAGTACTTTTTGCACCAGGTGTACCACAAAAAAAATAATCTAACTCTTCTTTGTGCAAATCACAAGTGGGGCATCCATGTAACTGCTTGCATCGCCGTTTCAAAACAACTGATGTTCACATTTGCACAGCAGCGACTGGGGAGAAAGTAGCCTTGAAAGGAAAGCACTTTGACACAAGACAACGTGGCCAACAAAAGTTTTAATAAACCCAGAGTGCGGATCATTTTTGACTCACCATCGTATAAGAAAAGATGTACGTCTGTGTATGGAGTTTGTTATTATGTGTGATGGAGTATTCCAGTGAACTGATGTGTGGGTGAGAGAGAGAGCATGATGGAGCATGTAAGAGGTTTAGCACTGTGTACGTGACAGGATATGCAAAGTTGAGTGAGAGAGTATGATGGAGTGTGTAATAATTTGTGTATGATGTATAAGAGTGCATGACAGTGTGCGTGAGAACGTATGATCCAGTTTGATGTGTAGATGAGAAAAGATTCCCGTTCCCTTTACCGTACCTGCTACTCGTAACGGTGCGGAGCCGCTCTTCTTCTCGCCGGTGCTGGACTGACTGGATGAGTTGGACGAGTCGTAGTTGGACAGTGAGCTGGAAGGAGAGCCCATGTCGAAACGGGCCGCTGTATTTAAAGTGGCATTTGGAGACGAGTGGCCTGAGTCAGGTTGCTTATACTCCAGATCTGCTGACGGATCCCGCGACAAGACGCGATGCTCCACACTCTGGAAGAAAGTCGAAATGAAATAAATGCTACATTAGGGTTTATAGTTGTATACATTATTCATGATGAAGCATTTGCTTTATTTATACTGAAGCTTATCCCTAAATCGGTCCTCTAAATCCGGCAGTGCTGTTAGTGGATCTGGTATTAAAGAATGATTGGATGTTATGACTATGTTAAAATCAATATGATGATTTGCAACGTTTATCATAAAAGTTTCTCACCATGTTTTCGACTGTCCGGAGATACTTGGCACACTGCTCATGTCCGTTATAATCGGCCAGGTCTGCTGCGGTAAAGCCGTCCTGGTCCCGGATTCCCAGATCCACTCCGTTCACCACCAGAATCTGACAGCACTGTAGGGAGAGAAAGAGAAAAACTGTACTACAATCATCTCCAAAATAATTAGCACCCTTTAACAAACTCTAAATGACCTATATTGCCAGATGTTTTCTTTTAGGATGCCACCTCACCCACCCCTGCACAGTGGCTCAGGAGTATTGTGTCCTGTTTGCTCCTTGAGAAGATTCATTACTCAGTCTGTAATTCAGGCTGGAAATTTCAACAGGTGTGGGGGCGTTAAATGTACAATTTACTTTCCCGTTTTATGTGATTGGCTTGTTTACACCTATGTATGGATTTTTTGTTCTTTTCTTTCTATTTTTTTATCCTAATTTTTTCCCTTTTTTCTTTAAACTCACTCCTTGTTTTTTATTTTTTCTTGTTTCCTGTGAATCTGATATAACTAAAATGCACATTACTTGTTCATTTTTGTATGTTATGTTTCTGCTTACGAATCAATAAAAATATTGTTGAAACTCACAATATCCTCCGTTATACATGTATTATTTGTTTTATGATGTATTTCTGCTAATTCAATAAATTGTGGAAATATTTTGCTGATGAATTGTTATCATCTGGCGGCATGATGACTTAGTGGTTATCACTGTCGCCTTGCACCTCTGGGGTCCTGGTTTGATTCCAGGCCAAGTTCAACTCCCACATCTATATGAATGGAGTTTGCATGTTCTCCCTGTGCTCTTTGGGTTTCCTCTGGGTACATCGCAGATTAGAGGCTAATTGCCGTTCCCAAATTGCCCATTGTGTGTGAATGTGTGTGACCTGCAATGGATTGGCACCTTGTCCAGGGTGTGCCCTAAGTTTCCAGGCCACCCGCGACTCTGTATACAGGATTAAGTGGTATAGATGATGAGTGAGTGAGTAAGTGTGTGGTTATCACCTTACAAAAAGTTACTAAACATGGAAACTTATAGTATCTAAAACATTCAGAACATTTGTACTACTGTTCCAATATGTTACTACTATTACTGTGAGGAACTAATGAGTCAACTAGTGTCATAAAATTCTCACAATAATGATATTTCAAAAGTATATTGTGACAATTGCCACTGTGAATATATAATCATACTGCTCACTCTGGGTAAAAGAAAAAAAAATATATATATATATCATTAATTTATATTCCATTTTATTTTGTATACACCAATCAGTCATGTCGGCACATAGACAGAACTGTGTATAATCAGTCATGTACAATATGACCACTGACAGGTGAAGTGAAGTAACATTATCTCGTAAGAATGCCACCTGGAAATGGGTACAGTAAGATATATTAGGCAAAAAGGGAAGATTTTGACCCTGAAAATGATGTGTTGGATTTGAGTGATTTTGACAAAGGCTAGACAACTTGGTCAAAGCAACTCCAAAACTGCAGCTCTTGTGGGATGTTCCTGGTCTGTAATGGTCGGGACATTCCAGAAATGGTACAAAGAAGGAACACCCATGAACCGGTGACTGAGTTATGGATTGCCAAAGGTCACTGATGCACATGGGGAGTGAAGGCTGGCCCTTGCAGTCGAATGCAATAAAAGAGGTACTGTAGCTCAAATGGCTGAAAATGTTAATGATGCTTCTGAAAGTAAGGTGTGCACGTTAGTTTGTTGCGTATGGGGCGGCGCAGACAGGGCAGGGTGCCCAAGCTGACATTTGGCTAACAGCAAAAGCAGGAAAATGCTCCCTGCCACACTGCAAAAGTGGTTCTACAATGGTTTGAGGTTTTGACCAATCAAGCATCTGTGGGAAGTGCTGAAAAAAAAGTCCAGACAAAAGCACAAATCTAGTGGAGTCCCTGCCATGTTTTGGCAGATTTAATCAATATCTATTAGCAGAGGGGTCAAAATGTTATTCCTGATTGGTGTTTTATTTATGTAAAACACTATTGTCTCGAGTTCACAATGAATCCCCCCCCCCGCACCTTTTATATGTGCACACTTAACACAACGATTCTACAAAACACATAATATCAACAGTAACAAGAGTGTTATTCCCTGCCATATGTTAGTCTATGAAAAAGAGCTGAGAGCTGTTAAACCAATGGCTGAGTTCAAATGCGCCTTGTGTTGAAAGAGCGCATTCATGGCGACAGCTGTGCTGCGCTCAAACTCAGGGTGACAGAAAGAGTGCGAGTCCGCTCTAGACCTCTTTGTTGGGATAAAGTTACTAGTGTCCCGTCTTATGTAGTCTGTTTCACCTTCCACACAAGGGAGATTTATGGGATTCAGACATTAAAAAAATCAGAAGGAAAATCTCGAAAGATGTAGCTGGAAAACATTATAACTGTGCATGACTAACGATGTGACCCCCTGCTTAATGATGACTATAGGATGGTAGCACACTTTGAATAGTAAAAGATGTAGCATTTAACAATGTTTTCATATATAATCGCTATTAATAATATCTAATATCTAAACAGCAATAATGTTACATTTATTCATTCTACACATTATAAACTGCCGTCCCGCATTATTAGTCAAACCACATTAATGCATTAGCACTGAATCACTGCTGGAAGTTTGAGAATCACACTGCACAGTAGCAGTTTAAGAACTCAAATGACCCTTTGTACAGGTTGTGAAATTTTCTACATGGGCGGGAAAGCTACACACATTCCCTTTAATGGCAAAATCTGCTCTGTCAGATCGCTTACGCTTTAGTCTGCGAGTCATGCAAATACTGTGTTTCCACTTTGCATTTGGATTAAGCAGCACCTGTGTTCCCTTCTCCGTACCAAGCCCATGTTCCATTTAATTAGCCACATGAGTTCTGATGCATCTACAGCAATCATGATTACTCATTAATCATATATTGACATTTTAAATCATTAATGCATTTGCCGTAGGTTGCGTGTAATTTTGTGCATCACATTTTTATTCATTGCATTTGGTAGATGCCCTTATCTAAAGCGACTTACATTTATTTCTTCATACATTCTAAGCATTTGAGGGTTAAGGGCCTTGCTCAAGGGCCCAAAGGTGGCAGCTTGGTCGTGATGGGGTTTAAACGCCAGCAGTAGATCAGTAGTCCAGCACTAAGCTACCCCTGCGCCCTGCACCACCCACCTCCAGCTCTCCATTCTCAGCTGCATCATGGAGTGGCGTCCCACCCCAGTTGTCTGTCATGATTTCACCACCGTGAAGAAGGAGCCAGCTGAGAACCTTGGCATGGCCTCGGCTGGCAGAAAAGTGCATGGCAGTGGCACCGTTGTTGTCCCGGTCAGACAGGCTGATGTTTGTAAAGTCCATCTGCACAGAAACGAAACAGACCAAAGGTATGGGACACCGACAGATAATCAAAAGTGCTTCCAAGGATGTTCAGTGAAGTATATAAATGCAACAATGAGACAGTGAAGTGCCCTTTTGCCAAAAGAATAATCACAGTTTACTACAGATACTTCCATTAGCAAGTGTAGAATTACTTAGGTGTTAGGAAATACACTGTACTTATGAAATTGCTCCATATACGTATATGTAAATGCAAATTCACACAACATTTGTTTTTCACTAACCAGCCAAACAATGACAGTGTTATGTCCCATCTGGGCAGCAGCATGGACAGGCGTCATTCCATCATTGGCTCTAATGGTTGGCTCTGCTCCACAGTCTTTCACCAGGTACTGGACAGCCTCTAGATGGCCTTCCTGACATGCAAGATACAGAGGTGTGGCACCATTCTTGGTTTGGACGTTGACAACGCTGGAAAAAAAATCATTCGGAAAACAGAAATTGCTTAGTTAGCTTATGAAATGAATTACCTGAAGTACACAAAGGCAACTGGATAAATAAAAAGATGGAGGATTGCATGATTTCTGATTTCATCAGAAACAGGAATACACTTGATTTCTTGCTTAATATTGAAACTGAAACTTAAAAAAACATTTTATTTTATTTTATTTTTATCATAATTCATGGAACTACGTTGCTTAAAAAAATTAAGGGAACACTTTGTCCTGGTTTCACTTAAAGCATGCATACACATATGATTTGTGTTAAAGTCAAACCGGGACAGAGTGTTTTTGAGCAGCATATATCTGTCCACTGCAGAAATTAATAATCATTGTGAAATATTAAGAAATTAAGTATCAGATTTCTGTCACATCACGAGTTTAAAGTATGAGTAAGAGCCTTGTGTCTAAATCCCATACAGAAGGTTTTATTTAAAGACACAGTTAGCAATGAGTTCCCTAAGTGGATTAGTGTTGCTCCATCGGTTTCGGCTTTATGCCGGGCTAAGTGATGGAAAGGGTCAAGGAGGGAGGAGGAGAAGTGCAGGAGAACTGGATTCCCTTTGAGACCAGAGTCCCTTTTCACAACAGAAACTTTCTCTCTCATACTCTCTCTTTCTCACACACACTTAAGGCAATATTCTATCATTTAATTAAAGATGAAAGGTCAATTAATGGCCCATTAAACTTGTTAACAAGATAATGCAGATTCATAAACAACCGAAAAAAAAAAAAAGTTCCCATATATCACACTGGATCTAAATGAAAACAAAGAGGCACTGAATATTTCAGACTAAAGGAAGAGGGCTTATTCAGGGGCTCTGTCATTAGGAAGTGGTCAGACGGGTGAAAGATTAATGAGTGTAACCTAGCAGGCTCAGTCACCTGTGTACTGGGTCAGGAGAGAAAGCAGAATAAGCTTAGAATCACTCTGCCACACCACACACACACATTACAGAAACAATACAGAAAACAGATCCTTAAAAATGTATTCAAAACATATTTAATAATCCAACCATTTCTGCATTTCAAGATGTTACCATGTGTGAAAAATTCAGGCTAAATTTAAAAAATGATATAAGCACATACAAAAACATTCAAAACAAAACCTCACTTGACCTTTTGTTCTAGGAATAAACACCCTCGCCTAAGCACAGTGTCACACTCATGTTCATAGCACGGACATATTGGATATCAGCGGAGAGATACTGATGGATTTTCTCACTGACGCGACCTGAGGTTCAACATGCTAACGTTACTACGAATGAACTGACTAACAACCTTGAAATTCCTTGTTTGTCTATTGTAGCCGAAATCATGTCCACAAACATGCTAAGCTGTTTCAACAATAAAGGTAACATTTAATCTTAGCTTAAACCTTGTTCTATCCATAAGATGTTGATTTAAAAAAAATCTGTTAAACACAATCATTTCACACATATTTAAAATGGACCAAATTGCTACCAAAAGTGCTATCAAGGTTAGCAATAAACAAACCTAGCAGTAGACTAGCTTGCCTTCGTTCATTGTTAGACATAAATGACAAGATTAGTCCTCATTTTGGAATGTTTAAACACAAATAAGAAGGGCAAAATCAATTTAAACAACTTAACAGAACTTTGCAATTATATTTCTTTGAGCAAGACTATTAAAAATAACCTGCTAGCCACAGACTAACTCAATTACATGTATAGGTTAAGAAAAAACTTATTTTTTTTTTTTTTTTGAATAAAAATATACAGAAAAAGAAAATATTGATTGATATTTTACAAGTTTAATTTGTTTGTCTAATTTTTGAATATGTGTTTCTTTAGCATGGCCTTCCTCTTTGAAAAAAAAAAAAAAAAAAAAACACTTGCTAAGCCCAGCTAAAGCCTTTAATCTGCACTAACTGGTTGCATAACTCCCGCTGCGATGTAGAGTGTTATGTCTCTGGCAAATTTTATGTCCATGTGTTTTGTGTTATGTAGATATTCCATTAGCATTATCAGTAGACAGGCACAAAAGATTGTCCATAGCCTGTGACAACAAGATACGAGGGGACAACAGCCCAATCTGATGCGCTCTCATAAATCGCTTCCACGCCGTCCAAGTGCTTTATCTACATCTGTCTCCGAGCCCTTTATCTGTTTCACAAAAGGACACCGATATCCTACGAAGGACACATTCCACACCATTAAACAGCTGGCCTGAAAACCAGTTGATAACAGCCAGTTGATGTCTGCTGTTCAGAACAGATAGCAAGGAAATGCGATGGGACAATTTAGACTTTCTGATAAGTCACACATCAACAGTGCAATACTTTGCATTTGTGACTCGACCATTGTGACATTGAGCCATTTAGCCTTCTGTTTATCTGCTGTTTGCTAAAGTAAGACAATGTCTCAGTTTTACATGGGCGATATAAGTCAGCACACCCTCAGTGTAAGTTTCGCTTACATCATAGAACACATCTTGAAAATGTAAATATCATGATTCCCCCCCTGTAATTTAATATAAAAAGTGAAACTCTCATATACAATATTCTAGATTTACTTCACATAAAGTAAAAATTTTCTAGCCTTTTTTTTTTTTTTTGGTCTTAATTTTGATTACAGCCTACAGCTCATGACAATCAAAAATTCAGTATCTCAAAATATTTGAATATTTAATTAAAAAAATTAGTAATTTAAGATCCATACTGTATAAAAACAACATATCTCTTGGTCGAGTTTAGTACACACATGCACAAGACTGTTGACTTGAGATTTGTCCAGCGCAGTCATCAACACCTTCTACAAAGAGGGTAAGACACAGAAGGTCATCGTTGAAATGGCTGGATGAAAGAAAAAGAGTGGTAGAAAAAGGTGCATAAGCAACAGGGATGAGGACTTGGGTGAGCTTCATAAGTAGTGGAGTGAGGCCGGAGGCAATGCATCAAGAGTCATTATGCACAGAGGTTTTTAGGAAATGGGCTACAAGCGTTGCATTCCTGGAATCAAGCCACACTTGAATGAGAGCCAATGTCAGGAGCGTCTTACCTGGGCTAAAGAGAAAAAGAACTAGACCATTGCTAAGTGGTCCTATGTTTTCTTTTCAGATGAAAATAAATTTTGCATTTAATTTGGAAATAACTTGCATTTAGAACTAAGCACCCTCGCCTAAGCAAAGTGTCACACTCATGTTCATCGCACAGACATATTGGATATCAGCGGAGAGATACTGATGGTTTTTCTCGCTGACGCGGCCCGAGGTTCAACATGCCATGTAGAGTGTCACTGCTAATGAACTGACTAACAAGCTTGAAATTCATTATTTGTCTGCTGTAGCCTAAATTTAATCTTAGCTTAAAACTTGTTCTGTCCTTCAGGTTCTGAACTAGAAAATCTGCATCTGAAGAAAGTTTGGAATGAGACAGAATATAATTAGCTTGACTTCCAGTGTAAAGTTTCTGCAGTTGGTGATGATTTGGGGTGCCATGTCTTCTGCTGGTATTGGTTGCAGTTGTTAAACTGTGTTTTATCAAGTCCAACATATTTTGAATACAGTGATGGCCAAAAGTATTAAGACACCATGCCATGTATTATAGTTCTCCATGTGCACAAAACAGGTGATGTCACTAATTAGTTCTAGCCTGAAGAATTGTTCTAATTAGAATCTAATATCTAATATGAGGCAGGAATTTTACTTTCTGAAGACGGGGTGTCCACCTCTGCACATTGGCTAAAACTCTGGAATTCTCAAGTGAATCATGAACTTCTGTGGCAAATTTCTGTACATGATCTTCAAGAAGCAATCAAGCAGGCATGGATTGAGCGAGTGACCCCAGAATACTGTAGACTTCTTTTTGACTGTTTGCCCAGCCGGATCAAGCAGATTTTGAAGATGGAGTGTTTTTGAAGGAGTGCAACTTAATTGCATAAAAATAACAGATTATACTTATTAACTTGTTTGTCATTATTTAAAAAGGAATTGAACATGTCAATAAAAAAATACATTTTACTTTTGTCTCATTAACTAGTGTAAAAGTCAGGACAGACTTTATGATTATAGCAGCAGTAGCAAGTCTAGTATTATTGCCTATTTGATGTAGCTTGCTTATTTATTAATTATTTATAACAACTTATTTGGTTAATTCTATAAAAATAAAAAAACAATGATTAGCTTTTTTTTGCTTATGCAGGTACCAAATTTTACAAAAGACTGTCTGTGGTATCAACTTATCATTATGAGTCCCATGATGCAGTTGTGACCAGGCCAATATGAGCACTATAACCCTAATGAGGGTCATTCTTAGCATATGGCCCTGATCCCAAAACTGCCATATTTCAACTAGGGAACAGATTCTGCCATGGGGGTGTTATCTCCTGTCCTTTCAGAAACAACCCTATCAACACAAGGCAGGTCCGGCAGAAAGCGGACCTCTATTCAACAGTATTTGTTTTCTTCATTAGGCCAGGGGTCACCATGGTGACGGAAGCAGACACTGCTGAATTGGACTGCGGTACTGAGCACTAGCACAGCTTTCTTTCTTATTAAACTTTCATGAGCATTGCATCTGTCCACCTCAAGAGGAAGAAAGGGAACCCCTAGACTGAATGAGCCTTTAGTGCAGCCCAGCCTAGGCCTAAAAGTCACCCATGTGCAAGATGCATATCCAACCTACTGTATATGTAAGCCTTTTGATTTTGGGGTTATTGTTCAGTTATTTATTTTAGAGTAAATTATTCCGTAAATATTGATTTTTCAGCAACTACAGTAAAATGAAAACAGAAAAGCCTGTCATTATAAAAGTGTGAAATGTTACTGAGTACATAAAATTTTAATAATTAAAGATGAAAAGTGAAAACCTGAGAAATATATTTGTCAAATCATTATTTTTTGGTTATTGTCTGTGCTCATCAAATCAGTGGACACTATTCTGAACAGCCACTAACCTACCAGGTGAACCTGATAATAATATATACCATTAATCCAGTACTAAGGTAACAGGATCAAGGGCACAGGATCAAGGGTCAGCTATGCTTGCAGAAACCAACATCCAATCTCAGGCCATAGTAGAATGGTATCAGAACACCTTATGCATCATAGCCAGCAATATATAGGGTTTAGCAGGCAATGAAGGTTGTTGATCCAACTGAGCATCCATCGACGCCCCACCCCGCAATCCACAGCACCCAAAGGATCTGCCACTGGCGTTCCAGTTCATTCCTTGAGGGGGCGAGAGCTGCCCAGGCAGCATGAGATTAACTTTTATCATTTCAATGTTATGGCTGATCGGTGTATACTGTGCAAAAAGTCTTCAGTTCCTGCCTAAAGTGCTTCAAAAGGCTCTCCGTGAGGCACATTAAGACCTTGCTGCCCCCTCACTGGAGCCCCGGAGTTCACATATCAACAGAACTTCACCACCACCCGCCATCTGGCACTCACCCACCTCGACCTAAAGGGTATGTACGTTCAAATGCTGTTCATGGACGTCACTTCACAACATTTAACACTCTCTCAAGCATTCCAACCTGGTTTTAAAACTGAGCTGCTGGACCTCAACACTTCCACTAACTGAATAATAAACTTGGACAATATTTTCCCTGCACCCTGAACATACCATGGCTCCTCAGTTCTGTGGGGTGCATCTTGTGGAGAACTTCACCCGGTCCCTCATCACCAGCTCCATAACAAAAAAACCCAGCAGCATCTCTAATTTCTGTGAAGGCTGAGGCAGGATCTTATTCCATCTCCTATTCTCACCACATTGTACAGAGAGATTTTCGAGAGAATCCTGAGGAGCTGTATCACTGCCTAGTTTGGAAATTGCACCGTCTTTGAATGCAAGATACTGCAGCAGATAGAGAGGACAGCTGAGAAGATAATCACGGTCTCGCTTCCCGCCTTCATAGAAATTTACACCACAAGCTGCCTCCACAAAGCCATCAGTATTTGGGATGACCACACGCATGCCTCACACAAGCTCTTCATCTGGCTGCCGTCTGAAAAAGGGTATCAAAGCATTCGGACCCACACGGTCGGACTGTGTAACAGTTTCTTCCCCTCAGGCTCTTATATCCAGGAACTAGATAAATACCAACACCAACACACACACACATACTGTACATATATACATGAACAATACTAAACACTATTCCAGAACTAAACAGTATCCTGCACCACACAGTCTCCTTACTGTACCGATTATTTTATGTTTTGTTTTTGCGAAATGTACAAAAACTCAGATTACCACTTTTGACAACCATGGTGAGCAGAAAGCATCTCAAAAACACATCAAATCTTAAAACATCCTGCAAGTGTACAAGAGCCAAATAAATCTGATTTTATTCCTGTCTGCCTAGAGTGGCAATATGTGACTATATAAGTAGCTGAAGACGGCCTGGTCTCGTTTTCTCCCTTCTAGTGTTGCATGCCAAGGCAATATTAAAAATGTCAACAATCTATGTTTGATGGGTCACATCAAAGATATATATGATATATCTAAATATGAGATTTTTGCATGAATATGCACCCTCAGGTTGGCACTTGAAGTGCAAATTAAACGCGGCAAGGCTGTATGTGCTCAATGGTGCATACAGGATCTGAATCACAATAACAAGACCATAAGTGTTAAGTGTTATCTCTGTGGGGCAGAGTTCCTCGGAGACAGAGCTGATTAGCAACAGTGTATATGTGTGAGTGTGTGTGTGTGTGTGTGTGTGTGTGTCTGTGTGTGTGTGTGTGTGTGTGTGTGTGTGTGTGTGTGTGTGTGTGTGTGTGTGTGTTATAGACAAGAGGGTAAAAAGCTCAGCTTATTTTACACTGCAGTTTGAATGCATGTTCCAAAAGTTGAGGGAAAATATAATGCATTATGAACTGATAAGATGACTTATAAGACTTATAAGATGGCCAGCATGTCTTACGTGAAGTGCACCATTTGTGAAATAAATGTAGCATGGGATTTACTAGATTGGTTAGCCTTGTTAACCTTCATACTGATTTGTCACAAGGTTTTTTTTTTTTTTTAGGAAATTGTGTGCTTTGGTTACAGCACAAGAACCCCCTGACCAATATAAAATAAGGCATGTGTTGTACAGTATTTTCCTTTGAAGTATGCCCTAGAAACACATCAATAATATCTCCCCAATTTTAGTCGTCACATTAAGATTAACCGTCACATTAGGGCTAAGCCTAAGTCACTACCGAACCACTTGACGCCAGCCGACCACATCTTTTCTAACTGCTCGCTCACGCAACGTTGGGGGCGGAGTAACACACTCAGAGGACAGTGCTATCCGCTTCTTCAACTTGCGTGAGCTCACAGACGCCCCTGATTGGCTGTAGATCCGTGATTAATGTGGGAGCACTAAGTACCTCTCATCCCTCCCCTCTGGGAGAGCTCGGCCAATCAGCTCTCTCTAGGCTTCCGGCTGCGAGAGGTTACAGCATCACCCGGGAATCAGACTCACGATCTCCGGATGATAGGGCGAGCACTTTACCACTGCGCCACTCGGAGGCCCAACCTTGAAGTTTAACAAGCATGGATGGTTCAATCCAAGCATGAACAGTGTTGTGTACAAAAGCTACTGATCCTGTGAAAAAGATACTAATATAGGCTGCGTGTTCAGACTAGAACAAAAGTCAGCAATTTTTTTTATAATTCTTTCATACAATTAGCAAGAAAAAAGCTGTCCAAACTTGCCCCGTACTATGTGAAAAAGTAATCGCTCCCTTGATAAATCATGAATGAACTGTGATTAACCTCATTTAAAAAAATTTTTTTGGTTACATTTTACTTCCCACACCCAGGCCTGATTACTGCCAGACCTGTTGAATCAAGAATTGATTTAAATAGAACCTGTTTGACAAAGTGAAGCACTTTTTCACCGCACTGTACATTTCTCCTATAACAAACATATTCCCTATACAGCATATTATTTCGTTAAATGACCTAAATATACTGTGGTTGAGCACCTATACTACTGTACCTACTACTAATTTTACAGTCACCAGGTTTCTCCCCAGTCCCAAATCACCCAAACCTCTACTTGTAAAACAAACTAATGCAAAGTTAACAACTATTTAATTTTTGTTTATTTAACTATCTAAAATCAATTCTATGAACCCTTATAAAAATAACATGATTCAAAAGATGTTTCCATATTTCTGTGACATTATAAGCTTTAGATGAACCATATCCTAAATAGATAATGTAATGCAGATTATGACCTCATAAGACTTTTTCATGTGCTTTGTGAAAGATTTATCGATTACCAATAATGAAGTTCTATTCATATGTATTCTTCATTATATACAATGACAAATCAATGGACCCTGATGACAGTAAGGCTCTCTAAGCTGTAGCCTAGCCTGGTTGTTAATCCCCCCCTTGTGTGCACCTAAATAGTCTTACTTTGGGCTGTGTCCCAACAGCAGGCTAAGCATGGTCAAGTCGCCTTTAGCAGCAGCGTAGTGAACAGGCACAGCGCCTGTGTCCATGGCAACGCTGGGATCCCCTTCTCCACTCTTTAGTAACCAGTCTGTGACCTCATGATGGCCGAAGCGTGAAGCCAGGTGCAGAACGGTCGCTCCTGAGTTGTCTGTATTCTGCAAAACACATGAGAAAAAAAAATCAATAAGCTATAAAACCCTTAATATAACATGACCACATAATTAATTAATATACAACTTATATCATTTATATCTTTACAGTTATATCATCCTGGTGTGTAAAGCTATTGATGTGCTTGAACCTGTTCTGGTTTTTGTGTTTTTGGGAAGCTGGAGAACAAAAAAACAACAACAGAGAAACAGAAAACAAGTGATAAGAATACACACATTGAAGTGACCATACATGATTGTTTTGTTCTGTACGCTATATTTCAGGTAGCTTGATCAAGTTAGTCAGCAAGCTCTAATGGAGTCAGATATACAGCTATACA